>JAADYB010000189.1:0-32922 GCA_023338075.1 Phytopythium litorale
GCGTCATCGCAACTCGTCATCGACAACGCAGGTGACACCAACCAGCAGCTCGGAGACGTGAACGGCGGCGGCGAACAGCCTGGAGATCTCGGTCAAGTGCAGCAAAGCGTCAACGGCGGCGGCTTTGGCCAGATCCAGGCAGGCATGAACGGCGGAGGCTTTGGTCAGATGCAGCAGGGGATGGATGGCGGAGGCTTCGGGAACAGCTTCGGTGGTCAGGGGATGAACGGCGGGGGCTTTGGGCAGATGCAGCAAGGACCCGGGGGCGACATGTAGGCGAGACGCGGCGGTGAAGAAGCGCAGATGTAAGGCTGCAGCAGGTCTGGTGCGAGCGCCATGCATGTCGATTGACTAGTGATGAATCCAAATGTCCAAGAGCATCAAACAGACAAGAGCTGAGAGGATGCAAGGGGCTTATTGTGGATGGCGACGACGGGTCTGGCCATACTCGAACTTGTGCCGCTGCAGGTCAGTCGGCTCACAGCTCGGACGCCTTGGCGTCCATGAACGCGGCGGCGGCCTCCTCCCGCGCCTGCTCCAGCACGCTCTGTCATAGCGAACACATGGGGGTCAGTCACTGACGATCCCGTCTCGCTCGCGCAGCATCACCCCCGCTCACCTTGGGCTCCTGCACGTCGGGCGCCTTCTTGATCGAGACCTTCTTCTTCGGGGCGGCAGCTCCGGCGGCGTCGGGGGCCACGAAGTCGTTCTCTTCATGCACGAACTCGTCGAGCACAGCGACGGCCTTGGCGCGGTCGAGCGCAGACGCGAAGCCGTCGCGGCACGCCTCCTGCCGGTCGATGGGCGGAATGCGCTGCAAGTTGCTGCACGCGTCCATGCGTAGCGCAGACATGTGCCCGTGGTTGGGTGTGTGCGAGCAGTAGCCCGCGCAGCCCGCCTTCCTGCCTGAGAGCGTCGCCAGTCGACGTTAGGCGCGGTGGATCGGCAGCATTCGTGAGTCCAGACGACCAGACGTACCGAGATTGTAGCCGTCGCCGCAGTTCTTGTACAAGTCCGGGCGAGGCAGGCGCGAGCGCCAGTACTCGCATGCCTCCTCCTTGAAGTGCACGAGGTTCGTCTCGCATCGGGACTGGCAGGACGCCGACGCGTTGGCCAGGCCGAGCGCCACGAGCACGGCGAACAACGAGAGCTTCATCACGCCAAGAGATTCGTCTGGGTCGCCTTGTTGCTTCTCCGGGTCGAGAGACGGCTTGCGAGGGCGACAGCAATCGGTGAATGAGGACTCTGCCGCGCCTGCTCGCCTCGAGCGGCCGCTCTCGAGATCCGCCCGACGCTTGGGCAGGTCGAGATGGAGAGAAACGCCATCGACCGACCCTTCAAGCAGCCTCCCGGCGTCCTTCTGTTGGCATGTCCGTTCGCTCCCATCATGACGCCGCTTCACGTTGCGCTTCAGGTCTCACCATTGCGTCTTCGTCCAGCGCTGCACTTGAATCACCTTGGGCAGGACCCTCTCCATCCTGCATCATGCACAGCTCCACATTGATCACTGCGCTTGACCGGCCACAGTCGCCACGTTCCCGTCTTGCCGCGTGTCCTCGAGCACCCACTGGTCGAGCGTAAAGTAGATCTGGTCCATGCTGGGGCGAGCGAGCGGGTGCACGTCGAAGCACTTGGCCATGAGCTCGCGGTGCGGCGTCGGCAGCGACGCAGGAATCGGCACGTGCTTCCCCTCGAGGATGAGTGCCATGGCCTCCCGGCCCGACACGTCCGGGAACGGCGCTCGCCCGCTGAAGATCTCGTACATGAGCACGCCAAACATGTACGCGTCCGAGTGCGCCGAGAAGACGTGCGGTGGCAGCACCGACTCGGGCGCCATCCACTTGATGGGGCCGAAGCCGCGACGCTCGTCGTCGAACAGGAACCCGTGCGCGAGCCGCCGCGAGAGACCGAAGTCTCCGACCTTGACGCGGAAGTTGGCGTCCACAAGGCAGTTGCGTGCCGCGATGTCGCGGTGCAGGAACCGCGCTTGGTGGATGTTGGCGAGTCCATGAGCCGCGTCTCGCGCCATGATGGTGCGTGCGAACAAGTTCAGATCTGGCGGCGAGCTGCTGGTCGAGCTGCTACTGGAAGCTGAGACCGACGACAGTCCTCGTGGCCGAGCACCCTTGCGAATGCCCAGCAAATCCTCCACGCTGCCATTGGGGAGGTACTCAGTGACAATAGCCGGTGGCGTTGACGCTGATGTGGAGTCGCTTGAGGTTGAAATGCCCAGCAGCTCCACCACGTGCGGGTGCTTCCCGAGCATGTGCATGACGGTGGCTTCGTGGCGCAGCTCCTCCAGCGCGTCAGACCCGCGATACGCGTCTTCACGCAGCGTCTTGACCACGACGTGGTCCGGAATCGCTTGGCCCGAGGTCTTCCACCGCGCAAGCATGGCGGAACCGAACGCGCCGCTGCCAATGGGCTCGAGGATCTCAAGCTCGTCCTGCGGGATCTCCCGCACTTCGGCCGCCACGTGCTCCATCTCTGTCTCGAGCAGGGCCACCGCCGATGGTTGGACCATGTCGTTGTAGCTGCTCTCTGGAGCGACGCGAAGTCGAATGAACAGCATCGACACTTTGGCGCCGACCACCACTCGTGCGATGCACAAGTCATCGTCTTCCGCTCCATCGACGTCCCCGTTCTCTTCGGTATCGGTGCGGACGAGATTGAAGGACACGCCGTCCACTTCGCCCGTCCACCGGAACGACTTGCAGTCGTCACCGACCACAGAGAAGTGCGCGCTCCCATCCATCGAGACGGTCACGAGGGTGCCGCGCTCGATCTGCAGTGGTTGCAGTCGGCCACCACACTCGCCTTCGCTGCGCTCAAGCGCAGTCTCGAGCATGCTCGCTCGCTGCTGCTTCAAGTATGCCCAGACATCCAGGCGGAACGTTTCCCGGCGCGAAATGTCCTTGGGGCCGAATGCGCTGAAGAACACCGCATCGAGCGTCAGGTCGCGCCACTCTGCGCCAGGTGACCGCATGCTTTCTCGACTGGAATGACGGCGCTGGCGTCGGAGATCCGTCGCGGTAGCACCATCATCGGACTCGTCCCGGGTGTCGCTTCTTGACTGGTGGCTCGCCGATGACGTCGAAGACTCGACTTGGAGCGACCGAAGGATCTCACGCTCCAGCTCCGCCGCTGACCCGCTTCCAATGCCCGCAAAGGTGTCCTGCCGGTTCGGCAACATCATGAATCCGCTCTCGCGGCCGACCGTTGACGCTGTCGTTGCTTCGCTGTAGTTGTCGAAGAAGTTGTCGTATGCAACGCCTTCATACAGCTCGGCTGTCATCGCCGGCATCGCATACGCGAACTCGTCGTACACGCGCGCGGCAGCAGCCACCGAGTCGACGTGGACCATGTCCAGCTCCACTTCCTTGTTTATCCACGACTGGAAGTACCCGTCGTGCTGCTCGTCTTGCTCAACCGACTCGTCAGCATGGGCAGCCTCGGTGTGCAACTGCGACGGCAAAATCGCTGTGCCGAACGGGGGGAGCACTGCAGCACCACGCCTCAAGCGCAATCCCGATCCGGCTGGCGCGAACGACCTGCTTCGATTCGCGGCGTTGCCATAGTAGCGCTTCGTTGGTCGCTGGTCGCGTTCGATGGCATCAACATGCACACGCATCTGTTAGCTTACAATACCTCCATGCATGCGTGCTCAAGTCCCCGGATCGTATGCCTCACCCGCCCACGCTGACGCGCGTCTGTGTCGTCCTCTTCCTCGTCGTTCGTTGGCTGCGCGGTGCGCCAGCGTTCCTCCACAAAGAACGTCGCGAGTTTCCAGAGCAGCGAGTTGTACAGCAGCTTCCTCGACTGGCCGCTGCTGACGAGCGCGCCGTCCCGCTTCTTGCCGACTGAGATGAAGTCCACGTTGCGCAGCCACTTGCGCTTGAGCAGCTCGTCGATCGATAGCTTGGCAGCTGGCGATGAGTACTGTTAGAGCCTGCATCCGATCCAGCCAACCCGTGGCATCACTGGTTCATACTCACTCAGACACTCGAACATGACGTCGCGGCACTGCGGCGACAAGTAGCTCAGCTGGTCCTCGATCACGCCCTCGACCGCGCCGACCGTCAGCTTGTCCGTCGGCGAGTACGGCGCCATCGTGAGCTGGAACATGAGCATCCCGATCGCCGCCCTGCCCAGCAAGAACCATCGGACAGCAGCAACTGGTCAGCGCGAGCCTCATCTCTCCACCATTGAATAGGAACGCACACGTCGGCGGCCTTGTTTTGGTCGGTCGCCGGCACCAAAGTGCACCCCGTGACGACGAGGCTCGCGTTCAACATGAGCGTCGCTCGCCCGTCCAGGAGCTGAGGGCAGTGCATCGCGTGGGAGACCGTGAGATCAGCCCATCGTCCGTCTGGCTGCAAGAGATCGGGGACGCACCATGACGTCCCAGTGGCGCAGCTCGCCGGCCAAGCTCAGGTCGTGCGCGTGCAGGTAGTGCACGAGCGAGGCGACCTGGAAGACGACGTCGTGCAGCCGCTGCTCCGAGAAGGCGCGCAGGTGGTTGAAGCTGTCGCGCGCGGGCGTCCACTGCGCGTGGAATTCCTGCGTGAGCACCCAGTTCTTGTGCGCGTCCCACACGCGCAGCACGCGCTGGAAGCGGCTGCGCGGGCGTCTGGACAGCGACCGCATCACGCGCCACGCGTGCTCCATCTGCCTGCTCACGGGACGGATCCGTTAGCCGCTGTCTCTGTGTCCAACCGCCAGCAGTTCAAGCGACGCACCACTCGGTGACGGCCGCCTTGGGGAAGCACGTGAGCAGCACGTGGGCGCCCGTGGCAAAGTCGGCGGCCACGACCGCGGGCGGCGCGACCACATTGCGCCACGCGCCGGCGTCCGCGCCGTCCGCGCAGACCGCGCGCACGAACGAGTAGCGCTCGGCCGGGAAGGGGTCGAAGGCCGAGCCGCGCAGCAGCGCGCGCCGCACGCCGCCGCCCAGGCCCGTCTTGGACGAGCGCAGCGCGTCCAGCACGTGCGCCGCGAGCCCCGCGAGCTCGCAGTCGTGGCGGATCGAGCCGTCCGGCCGGCGCCACGGGAACACGAGCGCGCGCAGCTCGAGCTTGGACTGCTCCGCCAGCGCCTTGAACTCGCCCACGATGGCGCGCCGCAGCGACCGCGCCTTACCCGGCCGGTCCTTCGCCTCGCTGGCCCGCCGCCGGTCGCCGCTGGCCGTGCGGCGCGCGCCGTCGGCCCCGGAGAGCGACGTCGCCATCACCTCCATGTCCTTGGGTCCTCGACTGATCTCGCTCAAAGTTTGTCTTGAAGTCAGTATGGACGGGGAAAGTGCGCGGGAGGGGGTGGCTGTAGACGGAGTGATGGTCGACTTTCACAGGTTGATAGGTGCGAGAGAACGGGCGTGTGAGACGGGTTTCGGCCAATCAGAGGTCGCCAGATGAAGTGATGATGGCGAGGGACGGGTTTGTGACTGCAGCCAGATATCAATGAGCAAGGTGCTGTTCATCATGGACATCGAGTCGAGTGTCCGTCGGTCGTCTCTGGATGCCATCGAGACTGCAGCAGGCAGGTTCAAGACAAGCTGACCCGTCTTCCTCCATGCTCCGGGTCCAATCGTGTATCGGCTGCGAGTTGACGAGAGGCTGGTTGACGGCCAACGCGTCCGTTGGATCGGGCAGACGTCTGTGGTCCACAGACTGTGGAGTGAGTGGCTGGACGCGACGCACGAAGGGAGACGCGCCAGGCTGGCTGGAAACCGGCCGCACTGGTCTCACAGCGCCTGAGACGCACCTCGAGCCGCCGCATCGTCTTCCGACGTCGTGACGAGCAGCACGGCACGGCTTGCTGCTCCTGGCGAGGTTCAGTGTGCGTTTGCCTCCGCACCTGTGCAGCGGCAACAGATCAGAACTGAGATGCAAAACCCAGACGCGTAAATTACCGACTCACGGCGCTCCAGTATGCCAACCTCGCTTTGTGAACCCATTTGCTGCGTCTGTTTGCAAATCACGACGGTAACGTTTCGTAATTTACTCGATTCTATCCCAAAGAACAAGGCAAGGCGGCTAACAGACAGTCAGAACGTCAATTCGACCCGAGCAGCAAGGCCACCAGGGCGACGATGAAGGCGCTGCGCGCGGCCGTGTCGGGCTCGCGCGTGCGCTACATGAAGGACGGCTACGACATGGACCTGACGTACATCACGCCGCGGCTCATGGCCATGGGCTACCCGGCCTCTGGCGTCGAGAAGACGTACCGCAACGACATCTCCGAGGTGCCGTGTCCGCCATTGATATGCCGACTGGCTGTGTAGAGACTCACGGCGTTCGTCGGCGCGCAGGTCGCCGCCTTCCTCAACTCGCACCACCCGGACGCGTACCGCATCTTCAACCTGAGCGAGCGGTGCGTCCCGTCGCCTCTCCTCTCCTCTCCTCCCCCTGTACGTTCAACGTCGTTCATGGTGTTGATGCTGACGCCGACTCCCCGACAGGCGGTACGACTATGCCAAGTTCGAGGGCCGCGTGGCCGAGTGGGGCTTCCCGGATCACCACCCGCCGCCGCTGCAGGTGCTGCTGGACATGATGAACGAGATGATCGAGTGGACGGCCAAGGGCAGCAAGCACGTGATCGTGGTGCACTGCCTGGCCGGCAAGGGCCGCACGGGCGTCGTGTGCTCGTGCTACCTGCTGCTCACGGGCTACTACGGCAGCATCTTCCGCCTGCGCAAGGAGCGCGAGCTGCGCGAGCTCGCCAACGCCTCCATCCGCGATTTCTGGAACGCGCGCGGCCAGGGCGTGCGCTACCCGAGCCAGGCGCTGTATATTTATTACTTCATCAAGGTCGTGCGCCGCCTCGGACGCACGCCGACGCAGATCCCGCCGCTGCTGCCCGCCAAGAAGATGGTGCGCTGCCTGCTCTCGAGGATGGAGAGGTGCGGGAACAAACCGACTGACCGAGTGTGCGACGCAGCTGCTGCGGCGCGTGGTGCTGCACGGCATCCCGGACTACGAGGCCACGGCGCGCGGTGGGTGCACGCCCTTCCTGCAGGTGCTGCCGGCGCCGTGGCAGAACTACAAGCCCGACCTGCTGTACAACAGCGCGTGGCAACGGCCCAAGTTCGAGACCTACATGCCGGACGCGAACGGCACCATCGTGTTTGAGGTGCGGTCATGAGGGTTGACCGGGCACTGCGGTGGTGCCTGACGCGCTCTGTTCTCCGCAGATCAACTGCGTGATCCAAGGCGACACGCTCATCCGGTGCTTCCACGCCAACACGGCCAACATCCTGGGCAAGCACGTCGTGCAGATGTTCCACTTCACGTTCAACACGGACTTCTTTCACAAGAACGTGAGTGCCGACGAGCGACTCGCAGCTCGCACTACACGGACTAACATCGTGCTCCTCATGTGCGTGTGCGTGTGCAGAGCGACTTGTACCGGCTGCCGAAGGAAGAGGTGGACGAGGCAACGCGCAGTCGGCGATACCCGCCGAGCTTCCACGTCGACTGCCACGTCCAGGTGCTCACAGGTGGCCGCAACGACCTGCCGGACGACTCTGGCTTCGTCACGGAGCGGGATCGACTGTATCCCAGTGGCGAGCACCTCCATCCGGACTTCCCGGCTTCCATGCACCAGGCTTCTCAGCCCGCGATTGAGGCCGCGCAGGTGCCGGCACCGCAGCACCACGCTGCTCTAGCGTCGTCGTTCCAGTACCAGCAGCAGCAGCAGCAGGCGGTGGCGATCGTGGCGGACGAGGAGACGCCGACGATGATGGGGTGGCTCTACAAGATGGGCGGCTTCGTCAAGAACTGGAAGCGCCGCTGGTTCGTCGCGCGCGAGGGAACGCTGACGTACTTCCACAAGGCGTCGGACCCCACGCCGCTGGGCAGCGTCGACCTGCACAGCGTGACGGTCGACGTCTGCGAGCCGAGCGAGATCAACGCGCGCAACCAGTGCTTGCACTACTTCCGCGTCGTTCCTCCACGCGCAGGCATGCGCACGTGGTACTTTGGCGCCGAGAGCGAGGCGGACATGGTCGCCTGGATCCGCGTGCTCGGTGCCCAGTCGTGCTACGGCGTGGCGCTCGACCGTGAGCGCCACAGCAACCAAATGCGCGGGGTGAGCTCGCGCCAGCCCTTGGTGCGGAGCCTGACGTTCACGTCTGGCGACCACGGCCGCGCGCCGTCAGGCAACGGCAGTGCGTTCTTCAACTCAGGAGGGGCTCCCTCTCCGTCCCAGCTACTTCAGCAGCAGCACGCGACGTACCACTCGAGTCGCGAGCGCTCGAGTCTCCCGACCAAGCCCGTCCGCACCTTGGGAAGTGCCAGCCATCATGGTGGTGCGCCGATCGGCGCGACGGACGAAGAGTTCGACGACGAGCGGTATCTGTCGTCGATCAACCAGCCAGCGTACGAGCCGTCGGTGCCCGTGGACATGAGCTCGGCGTTGTCGGAGGACCAGCAGGCGTCGCTCCTGCAAGAAGTCGAGGCGTGCCAGTCCCAAGGCGCGTACATTTACTCGGCCGATGAGCTGGAGGACGCGGCCAAGCTGCAGCAGCACCTGCGCGTCACCCCGCTGGCGCCTGGCGCTGCGGTTGCCGGGCCGATCCATGGCCCAGAGACGCTCGAGTCGGCGCTGCGCAGACTCGTGGCGAGCCGCCAGCTCTCCGACGCCGAGCAGCTGCTGACGGAGGTGGTGCTCACGCGGTTCCCTCGGCTCGTGGACGCCATGGACTATGATCCGCTGGCGTTCACGCAGCTGGTGGCGGGCGGCGACATCTCTGCGATCGGCGGGCGCTTCGGCTACGGCGGAGGCGACGAACTGAAGGCATCGGCGCCAGCTGCGGCGTCGAGAGGCGTCTACTTTTGACGCAGTCCCTCCTCACGAGGCGACGGAGTTAGTGATCGCTCACGCTTAGAGCGAGGACGACGGGGCTGCTGTAGATAACGCGGTGTGGACTGATAGACTCTTTGCGTGTTGGAGCTCATTGCCACACGAGTTCTGCCGTCGCGAGCGAGCAGAAGACGGTGGCGACGGCCGCGAGTGCCACCAGCGCCGCGAGCCGAGCCGTCCCCTCTCCAGTACTGCGCCATGGGTAGAGCTGCAGGTAGAACGCGAGCGGCAGCAGGTAGCACAGCACGAGCAGGATGCTGGCGCCGACGAACGAAAAGACGACTTGGATGCCCGGCACGTGCAGCGCGCAGAGGATCTGCGCCGCTAGCAGGGCCACCGACACGCCTAGCGTCACAGCCGTCGAGCAGGCCCACGCACTGGGAGGCTGGCGGGAGCGGAAGCAGACGGCGAGCGGCCACGCGGCCATCTCGAGCACGAGCGCGCGCAGCGGGTGGAAGAGCAGCGGGAAGGAGAAGAGGATCGTGAAGAGGATGGCGACGCGCGGCACGGCCATGATGGGGTCTCGCTCCAGGTTGAGCAGGATGTTGCCCTGCGTCGCCGGCCCGTAGATGGACGCGGCGCAGAGCCCGAAGACCGCGTAGAGCGCGACGCACGCGCCGATCGCGACCGCCAGACGCGTGCGCATGACGCGCTCGCCTCGCTCCAGCGCCAGTCCATACAGCGCCTCCTCTTGGCCGTCGTCGTCGCCTGCGTGTTGGTCGGTGTCGATGGCAATGCCGCTGTAGCGGCTGCTGTTCACGGGTGTCGCGGACCGCGACTCGCGCACGAGGTGCTTGGCCTCGGACGCGACGAGCTGCGCGAGCAGCGGGATGACGTTCAGGTGCAGCATGAAGGTGAAGTTGTAGATGCCGATGGCTTCCGCGAGCCGCCACATGAGCGACGCCTGGCCCTGCGTCGGGGCCGCGTCCTCGACGACCGGCCGCTCCTCATCCAACCGCGAAGAGACCGCGCGAAATGCCACCGCGGCCACCAGGTACAGCGAGAAGGCAAAGCCGAGGTACGAGGAGAAGCGCAGCGCCGAGATGTTGCGCGAGAAGCCCAGCGGCAGCACGACGGCCATGAACACGGCCCAGACGGCGGCGATGACGGTCGACTCGCTCGGCGTGTCCGAGCCCGAGAGTGTCGCCGCCAGCAGCGACGGCGCCATGTCGCGCACCACGCGCACGCAACCGACGCAGGCGCCGAAGACGGCGAAGGCTGTGAGCGCGCCGGCCAGGTTGGCGAGTCGCGGGCCGCCGGCCGCCACCGCCAGCGCCTGGTACGTCGCGTGGCGCTCCTGCTTGGGCGACGCCGCCGCGACCGCCACGTGCACGCGCAGGATGGCGTCGGCCGTGAAGAACATGCCGCCGCCAACGAGTGAGAGCGCTAGCACGGCCGGCGCCGGCGGCAGCAGCACGAACGTGTACGGCACGGCCAGTGTGCCGGCGCCGACCGCCGACATGACGAGCGTCAGCGTCAGCAGCGGCCCGGAGGCCGACGTGGATGCCCAGCGCCGGGCGCGAGCGGCCGCGGAGCGCGCGCGCTTGGTCCTCGAGGGCTGCGCACCGTCGCTGTCGCTCGAGGCGTCGCTGGACGCGTGGCCGGCCGCGGGCGCCGCATCCACGACGAGCGGGAAACCCGACTCGAAGGACGCGTTGCGCGGCCGCGAGCGACGCCCAGAGGCCGCGGACGCGCCCGACAGCAGCGGGAGCGACTCGGCGGGCGACGGTGAGCGCGCCATGGGCCGTGGAGACGCGCGGGGCGAGCGACGGAGCCGGCAAGAGCGGCGGCGATCGTCCGCTCCCCGGAGCTTGGCGACGCGTGGGGCGTGATGGGATTGTGATAGCCAGCTGCAAGGCTTTTTGGTCCGACGATGGACAGTACCGGGTATTTACAGTTGAAGAGCAAACGTTGCGTTGTTGCGGATGTCTGTGACGGCGAGGGGCACTGTAAATATACGATTATAGAGCATTCGGCTTCAACGCCACTGGGATCCATCAAACCAATGTGCGGTGACGAGGAACGGATGGATGCTGCTGCCGCTCTCGATGCGCGCTCGCTCCTGCAGTGTTATATATTTCATACGCATGGACATCTACTACTTGCTGTGCTGTTGCGTGTGCCAGTCCGCTCCTCGGAGCGCTCCACACTCGCTCGTCTACGTGCCTTGTCCCCCTCTTGGCTTGGTCTGCGGCTGTCCTGCTTCTCTCGTCTCTCGTCTCTCGTCTCTCGTCTCTCGTCTCTCAACTCTCGACTCTCTTGACTCTGTCTGGTCCTCTATGCGCAGCAAAACGATCGCTTGATCACCCGAGCATGTCGAGGATGGACTGCGCGCGCAGCTGGAAGTCCTCCTGGTAGTCGTCCAGCAGCGGACGCAGCAGGTTGGACACGGCGACGGCCGACAGCCGCGCAGAGGGCTGGTCGCCCAGCAGCAGCCCGCGGAAGATCTCATAAATAACCGGGTGGAAGTCAATGTCGCGGAAGCAAATGAGGCAGCCGTCCTGCCCCAGACACGAGTCGAACCCGGGCTGCCCGGCGTGGCACAGCAGGTTCGAGCACCAGTTCGTGTCGCACACGAGCGCCAAGTGGCCCTTCGGGTACCCGAAGCACAGCAACTGGTACAGCTGCGCAGCATCGTCAAGCAGGTCCACAGCGTCAGGTCAAGGTCATCACAGCAACGTCCGAGGCGACAGAGTCGAGCAAAACGTACCAGAACGCCAGCGGACCACATGTCGGCGGGCGCGCCGAGGAAGCCCGGCCGCGGCTCAGCGTGCTGGTTGTGGCTGCGCACCTCGGCGGCGACGTACAGCGGCTTGAACTTGACGAGCCGGCTGCCGGCACCGGCGAGCCCGTTGTTAGTCATGATCTCCGAGCTGCCGAAGTCGATGATGCGCGGGCTGTCGCGCGCGTCGATCACCACGTTGCACGGGTCGATGTCCAGGTGGCACACGTTCTGCGCGTGCATGTACGCGAGCCCCTTCATGACGCCATCGAAGATGTGCAGCGCCTCGAGCATCCAGGCCTTCGCCACGAACGTGTTGACGGCGCGCTCAAGCCCCGCGAGCTCGAGCGCCGCCATGGTCTGCACGAGCCGCTCGACCGCGAAGCGCTTGTACTCGGTCAGGCGGCGCTTGGCGTACATGATGAGGCTGCCGTTGGCGGCTAAGTCCATGGCGATGTACTCGTTGTGCGCGTCCGAGAGGCACTCCCACTGCGAGAAGTAGGGCGAGTTGTAGAGCCCCGAGAAGCCCGGCGGCTGCAGCTGCGCCATGACGCGCACCTCGTTGAGCACGTCGTCGTGCTGCAGCTCGATCTGCTGCCGGTCCATGATCTTGACGGCCACGTCGAACACGGACGCGTCCGCGTCGTGTATCCGCGAGCGCTGGAAGTACTTGGCGTAGCGCACGACGCCGCAGCGGCAGACGCCGATGTTGCCCGCCTCGCTCTGCGTGGCCTCGGGCGTGGCCAGCGCCTCGTGGCTGCCGGCGTGCAGGAAGCACACAAGCCCGCCCTGCTCGTCGTCCCACGGCAGGCACAGCACCGGCAGCTGCAGCGCGAACGGCGGGTAGCGCGGCGGCACCCCGCGGTGCGCGTACGCCGCGTACCGCGCCTCTCCGCGCTGCCGGTTGTACGCGAACACTGCTTGCTGCAGCGCCTCCATCCTGCGCGTCGGACCTCGAGCGTGGTCCTCTTGGCGAGCGCGAAAGATGCGGAATGGCGGGGAGCGAGGAGGGGCGAGCGACGAGCGCCCGACGCGCGCCCGGGTGGCTGTTGCCGGCGCGGATACTCAGACGGAGAGGGGCGGCCGGGGGTGGCGCGGCGCGGGAGGACGGCGGCCGGCAGGAGGCGCGCCGGTCGAGCCGAGTGTTGGGGAAGTGCGCGGCTTTGATTGGGGTTCGAGAAGCTCCGGGAGGGGAGGATCAGAATGGACTCAGATCCGACCTGCTGGAAGAAAATCCGGTGCATTCTACGTTCGGCTTCATCGTGTGCGTATTGGCGACTATGGGTTGACGAGGTCGCTGCTATTGCGGACTGTGAGGCAGCCGAGTGCCTCAGCAGCGATGATGGATGGAGGATGCCCCGCCGTAATGACTTGGGTGCGCGCGATTGGGCCCGTGGCGGGTGGATGGCTGCCTGGCAGTGCCTGCCGACCGGCGGATGGCTGCGTGTTGAAGCGGCCGCGGCTGCGCATGGGGGGAATGATTGCGGTCGCGCGCTCGGTCTCCTCGTGGGTTGAAGCGACCGTTCCGACGCCGTTCCGGGTTCTCGTGGCAGCTTTGAGTTTGCACCTGCGCATGCAGCGATCCGGTGTGCGGACGGCCCGCCACCGCATGGGTTGAGCGCCGGCGTCGCTGGCACCACGAGCGCCTTCCGCGTCAGCACAGCGCCTCGGACCCGCGGGATACTGGCGCCGTCGCATTGGGTGTGGGTGGACCGGGGCGGGCTCATCTCATGGTCTCGGAACTAGACGATCGGCGGCTCTTGAGGCGGCGCAACAGCCTGGACGCGCACGCTGCCGGCCACAGCCGTCACTGTCCAGCCAGCCACGCAGACCGACGCCGCGAGACGTGTCATGGGGATCGATCGCGCCATGCTGGACGCGTCGGGCAGTCCGACCTCGCACCTCTCGAGCATGACCTCGTTCTGCCAAACGTACTGAAATATTGTTGTGATGCATCACGTTGGACGGGGTTCTGCAGCTGTCTCGACACTCCACGTCACTCCTCTCAGTACACTCGCTCGTCCTCCGGTTCTGGTTCCATCCAGCGGTCTGAAGCAGACAGACCCCGACACCGTCGAGTCCGCCGGGAACGCACTTCTTCTCCATCATCCGCCGTGGGACGCCCGCCGCCTTCTCCGCCCGCCGCGCCGCCTTCTCCGCCGCTCCCGGGCCCGCGCGCGCGGCCGCCGCCGCCATGTCCTTCCCCGCGGGCACTGTGCTGCACATGTGCCACTTCTGCCAGGGCTGCTTCCCCACGCAAGCGGCGCTCGGGCTGCACCTCATCGACCACAACCGGCTGCGCGCGATGGAGGCCGCTCTGGCGCCGCCGCCCCCACCTTTGGCCTTCCAGCCGCGTCCTCCGATGCCTCCGGTTGCGCCTCCGACGCCTCCCGATACGCCTTCGACGCCTCCCGATGCGCCTCCGACACCTCCCGTTGCGCCTCTGACGCCTCCGGTTGCTCCTCCGGCACCTCCCGATGCGCCTCCGGCACCTGCTCCTCCCGCTACAGCAAGACCGACAGTTGTAATACCCCCGCTGCCGACGGTGGCGGTGCCGCTGGCTCCTGCTTCTCCCCCCGTGTCGCCCCCCAAGACGCCTCGGATTGCGGCGCCCGCCCCAACCGCCGGGCTCTCGCGCGGCGTGATCGCGTATTATAACGTGAAGCGCTGCTTCGGGTTCATCAAGCGCGCCAAACCTGGCGAGAAGGTCTACTTCTACCTCACGGCGTGCAGTTCCCAGACGCCGGTCCCTACCTATGGGGAGAAGGTGCTCTTCGCCGAGAAGAAGGGCAAAAAGGGAGCGGTCGCTACGACCGTCCTGCGGACGCCCAACAAGTCGACCGGTGCGGCCAGCGCTTCCACCAGTGCACCCGACCAGTTCAGCGGCGTGCCGCTCGTCGGGGGCGTCGTGAAGGAGTACAAGGTCCTCGGCGCATACGGGACGGTCGTCACGGACACCGAGGCCGAGCTGCACTTCGTGCTCGCGTCGTGCGACGTGAAGCGCCCGCCTCCGACCGTGGGTGAGCGCGTCATGGTGAACGAGACGGTGGGCAAGAAGGGCCCAACCGCCTCCATCGTGCACCGCCCGACAGTTCAAGAAGCGGAGGAGCCTGTCAAGGGCAAGCCGAAGCCCAAGGCGGCGTCGCCACGCACGCCCAATGTGTTTGGCGTCAAGATGACCGAGTCGGCGGTGTCCCAAGCTCAGCGCATTGCGGAACAGACACGAGCCAAGCTGCAAGAGGTGCCGTCCGACTTCGACGGAGGCAAGCACCCTCGCTACGTCTTCGTGGACCTGGACAACATTTGGATCAGCTTCGCGCGCGCCGAGCATCTCGTCGGGAACTTCCCTGGGGCCGAGTCGACGCGGGACCTGGTGCTCCACCTGGAAGGTCTCACGCGTCGCCTGGCGAGTGGCGAACCCGGTAGCAGCGTCGCTCGACTCGTCGCGTTCTACTACAAGACTCCACCGACCATCGCGCACCGGCTGAAGAAGCTGATCCACGACGGCGTCAGGTGGGAAGTGCGCAAGCAAGAAACAGTGTCCGACACGTCGATGCAGTTGGAACTGCTGAATGCCAAGCGCCCGTGCGAGGCTCACCCGAAGACGCTGGTGCTAGCGACTGGGGACGGCAACATCGCGCCGAACGGCATGTGCTTCCGCTCGATCTTGGACCTGTATCTGCGAGACGGGTGGTATGTTGAGGTCCACGCGTGGCTGGCGACCATGGCGCGCACCTATATTGAGTTCCAGCGCGAGTACTCGTCGACGGTGGTTATCCGTCCTCTGGACGATGACTTGCACGAGATTGTTGCGGCGAAGAAGGATCTCGGGACTGGCGCTGGTCAATCAGCGGCGGAGCGTGGTGCCGATCTCCTTCCTGGAATTGTAACCAAGTACGAACCTCTCGGTGGCTTCGGAGTGATCGCCAAGCTCGATGGGTCGGGCGGCGATCTCCACTTCGCAATCCTCGATTGCGACCATCGACGCCCGCCGCCAACCATCGGGGAGCGTGTGATGCTGACGGAGGGTGTCAGCAAGAAATGGGGACCGTGTGCGGCCACTGTGCGCCGCATCTCGATCGAGGTCGACTCGGAAGATGCGACGAGTGGAGAGAGCAAACAAGGATCGGTGGCCTCCAATGATAACGATACCGAGAGCAAGCCGGCTCTGGTGTCTCCAGCCGAGCTCTCCGCGGCGTTGACGCGTGCCATGGACATGGTTCTGGCCGACACGACCTCGACCAGCTCTAGCAGCGACGATGGCCAACAGCATACTGCCCAGCCTTCGCAAGATGACGCTCCTGTCAATGCGGACGAGTACCGAGACATGATCCGCCTGCTGTCCATCCCTGAAACCAGCGAGACGAACCTGCCGTCAGCCATCGCGCTGCTCGAGCGCGAGCATCCCGACGAAGCCGCCGCAATCCAAGTAATGGACCCCGCGACCCAACGTGTCGTGCTTGTCAGCATTTTCCAGGAGGAGGTCGACAGCGAGCTAGAGTTCGACCTGGATCTCGACTTGCCTGCTTCGCCGTCATCTCCTATCGGCACTATCAAGCAATCTGTCGAGAATGGATCGCCGCAATCGCATCCGGAGCCGGAGCCGGAGCCCTCGCATGAGATGCAATGCAAGATTTGCAAGGACGATGTCCTAATTGACGACGTGGTGCTTGTTGGCGGCTGCGACCATGCGTTCTGCAGCCTGTGCCTGCGGAGCTATGCCGTCGACCGCATTGACCAGGAAGATGTCAAGCCCGAGTGCCCTCACCAAGGCTGCGCGTCCGTGCTCTCGGACGTCGATCTAGCGCGCGTGCTCTCTATCGACGAGCAGAAGAAATACTACGACGCGCGCATGAAGCTCACGGTGGGCGGCGTGTCGGAGGTGACGACGAGCCTCTAGGCTCCGCCATGAGCAAGGCGGCGCCTCCTGCGAATGAATTCGCTAGGCTCCGGCTATCACCATCGAAGTGCGTGCGGGATTGATGCATTGATGCAGAGTCGGTGTGGACGCGCCAAGGCCCTTCGACCGACCTGTTTTGCATGTTAAAGTTCGTGCTCGCCGCGATGGATCGGGCAATGATCGCGAGGACTGGAGCTGGTATCTCTGGTTCATCGCGTGTCATGTGCTCGATGCCTTGATAAGCGAATTGGAACACGAACATGCATTTGGATGACGTGCACGCGCATCAAGCCGCTGTGATTCACGGGGGTCGAGGGGGAAGGATTGATTGTGGTCTCTTCTCGTGCTTCCGGGAATGCGAGTTGACTTCTCCAGCGCGCTGGCGAGGCCGTCCGTGACATCGAATCGGAGTCAGCTGCACTTTGACCGGGCAGCTGAATAAATGGGCGGTTGCGACGGGAATGTGCTCACACGTAGCAGTGAGCTGAAGTCGTCGCCGCGCGCGCGCGGTTCTTGCGCACCTTGAGCTGCAGAAGACGGGTCACGAGACTCGAGTGACAGCGACCGACGCCTCCAGCTCCGGTAGTCGGCTGAAGTGCATCGTCACCGGTGCTCTGCCTCGGCGTTATGACTTCCACTACATCGTCGGTGAGGCGTTCACTGCAGCGCTCGAGTGGGTTGCTGGCCATGCGACGGAACATGGACATCCACGTTGAAGACGGGCTGCGTCCAGGGCAGCTGCTGGCCGAGTCCGAGTGGTTGACGGCCACCTTGCGGTTTGCTGAGCGGAAGTTGGGCACGGGTTCTCTTGCGCTCTCCTCCAGCGGCGGTGTCAAGGCCTCCAGCTGCTCTGCGTCCGGCGTGAGTTCCGTCGGAGTGTGGGGCGTCGCAGGCTCTCGCTTGCGTCGAAACCTGAGCATCCAGACGCCCATGACGACGGTGCAGACCAGAGCAAGGGCTCCTGTCGCGGCCAATGCTTCGGCCGGCAGCAGGTCGACCTGTTCGTGCGTCTCGATCACGATCTTGTCCACCTGCTCGGCGCTGTGCGCGATGATCTCGGACGACTTGGCGAGCAGCCGCTCCTCCTCCTCCTTGTGCGCTCTCTCGTCCGCCTCGCCCGCCACCGCGTCCTCGTCAGCGATACCGCTACTGTTCCTGGTGTGATAAGCCAGCACTAGACACGCCAAGTGCATGGTCAAGACCACGCAAGAGTCCTCCACAATGGACGCGCGGATCACGAACCTCGGGCGTTACCCTGGAGCAGCGCGACCGCGAACAGCAAGCGGACAAGTGACGGCGCCATGCGCGTCCGTCCTTGATGATGACAGGCGGCGACCGAGGACTGGGACCACGCGACAGCACGGGACGAGGTCGCGGGATAAGAAGAAAGAGCGCGTTGCCTCGACTGCCAGCCGGCGCCAGCGAACGCGATCTTAGTGGCGCGGACGCCTCTTGTCCGCGTCCGGGTCCGTCATGGCGGCGGCGGAATCAGGTCGGCCGGGAGCTGCGGAGAGCTGGCCGCTTGATACTGGCGGACTCGTCATAGATTCACGTGTGGCGCTGACGTCGTGCCATGGTCCATCGATAGATCGATCGATCGATCCATCCATCCAATCTCGTTCGCGGTGGCTGGCGTCGTCGGTTGAAGCAACCGAACCCACTTGCTGCCCATTGGCCAAAACCCGCTTCCTATAAATCCAGTCCGCGAACCTACAGACTGGCGCCTTCTGCCTTGGCTTCTACAACGCATACACTTCCACCTCACATCTTCAGAAATGAAAATATCACGTTCAAAATGCCTCTATAAACAGATCATAATACTAAATACATATATAAAATGAGCAGAACTCAGCGTCCGTTGAACCTGGAGCAGGCGTCGGGGAAAGACGGACGTTCAAGGACGCCTTCCCCTGGCCGCCGACTGTCTTGATAGCGGAAATCTTCTCCCATTCCCCGACACCTTGGCGAGCACCTCGGTGGCCATCTCGGCGCTCCAGGCGACCGCCTCCCTGCGCTTCACGAGCCTCCCGCGCTCCTCTCGGGCTTGCCGACGCCCTGTAGAAGTCTCGAGGCCTCGCGCGCTCTTTCCCGGTCCCGGACGCGGCGGCTAGCGACGACTGACGCGCGGGAACGCGGACAGGCGGCCATGAAGAGCAGATGGGTCGAGGCGGTGCGCCGCGGGGTCACGGCGGCCTCTCCGCGAGGCTCGACGCGCGCGCAGTTCGCGTCGCAGTCGACGGCGACGCTGTCGGAGGCGAGCGGCGCGACGGAGGCCGAGAACCCGGCGTTCCTGCACTTTCCCGACCGGTGCGAGAGCGTCGGCGAGTGCTCGGTCGCGCACGTGCTGGAGAACTGCGTGCTGCAGGGCGGCGTGCATCACACGCACATGAACATGCTGACGTACCTGGGCCGGCCGCTGCGCCACGAGTTCTGCTGCTACCCCGTGTCGGTGCAGTGGTTCCGCGCGTTCGACGAGCACGACGACTTCCAGGTCATCCCGGGCGCCTGCGACGAGTTCTTCACGCCCTCGGCGGACGACATCGGCGCGCGCATCCTCGCCAAGGTCATGATCGAGGATGAAGACGTCGTCAAGACCAAGATGCTCGAGTACGGACCCATCAAGGAGGACCCGGAGGTGCGCAGCAAGGTCGAGATGTACCTCGAGCGCAAGTCGGTCTTGTTCATGGTGCGTGCGTTCGTTGCCTCGCTCCCCTCGCTGGACATGACGGAGAGCGAATGATGCTAACGGGAGAGTGCCGCGCGCAGGGTCTCCAAAGCGTCGCCGTTCGGAACAGCAGCGAGTACCCAGAGAGCGAAGAGCTTCGTGTACGTCGTGCTCGTGTTACAGACCGATAGTCCCGCACACAACAAGCTAACATGCCTGCGTGGGCTCACAGGAGAGCTGGACGCTGCTGATCGACGACCGGAGAGTGCGTCTCACGTGCGAGTCGTCGCTGCTGCCGCCGTTCGAGAGCCTGTACACCCCCGAGATCAAGGTAACAAGCCGCTTCCTCTCCCGAGACGACTCGAAACGCTGTCTGGCGACACGGTGGCGTGATGGCTGATCCTCTCTCGTCGTTGTGGCTCTTGACTGGCGATGCACAGCTCGAGGTGACGCCCAACTCGCCGAACGAGTTCTGCCTGTTCTTCCGCGACGAGACCTTCGTGCGGCTGCGCGCCGAGTCGAACCTCGTGCGCGACATCATCGTGCTGACGCTGCGCGCGTTCTGCAAAGTGGCCGTCGAGAGCGAGGAGACGAACGACGCCGTGGCGCGCGGGCTGTCGCCCATGCTCACGCTGCGCACGCTGGCCGAGAAAGAGGCCACCGAGAAGCACCAGCAGCTGCATCCAGGCGAGCAGCCAGTAGGTGTCAGCACGAGCTTTGGCGGGTTGTTCGGGCTGCGTTGTATGCTGAGTCTCTACACGCCGTCGCTTGCTTTCCACCAGGCCCAGGAAGCGGCCTCTCCGGTCCCATCGTACGATCTACCTTGGAACCGGGGCGGTGCCCTTGGTCTGTCCGCGTCCACGTCTCCGGGTGATAAGTTCCCCGGCGCTCTCCAAGAAGTCGAGGACGATGACACGGACGAGTTCTTGGACGAGGATCGGCCGCACCGCAAGCTGAGCATCGCCAGCAACTTGAGCGCCGCGAGGAGCAGCTTTTTCGGCGACGAGTGGGACGAGTCGCTGCTCCTGGACGCGGAGGCGCTCATCGGCAACGCGATGAAGATGGGCCTTCAGAACCAGATCCTTCCGCGGGAGCCGAAGCGGATCTCGATCATGGACATCCCGGATCTGCAGATCATCGAGGCGATGGAAGGCTCGCGATCGAAGCAGCAGAAGCGAGGGCACCGAGACGAGGCACAAGACACGCGACGCCGGCGGCGACGGCTCTCCGCCATTGGAAGCGATGGGAGCACGCCGCGAGGAAGCTTTGATGGCAGCAACAGCGACGATGACAACGACAACGATAACGACAGCGGGCTGGACGAGTCGTCCGGCGCCTTCTTTGAGTCGAAGCCGGAGCTGGACGCCAAGGTGCCTCTGGTGCTGGATCCGAGCTGCATTGACGACGCCATCCAGGACTTTATGGCAGCCGACGACTCGGACGAGGCGGTTAAGAAGGGCGTGGATGTGGACGCGCTGCGGTCGCAGTACGTGTCCATCTTTGTGGCGCTGCAGCGCGAGCTGCACCAGTACAAGCAGCGCGTGTCGCGACTCACACAGCAGCTGGACGAGAAGCGGGACGAGAACACGGGCTTCCGCACCGACATCGACACGCTGCAGGACGCGCTGCGGTCGCTCCAGGTGAGCAACAAGATGTACGAGCTGGTGGCGGACGACCTGCGGCACAAGAAGCGCACCGCGCTGTCCTCGAGCTCGAGCGGCGGCGATGACGGCGCGGACGTTGGCGTGACGCTTGCCGCCGCCTCCAAGTTCTTCATGGACCTGTCGAGCGTGAGCGAGAGCAGCGAGCCCAGCCCTGCGACGTGATGCCTCGCGTCGCCGCCCCTGTGCAGTATGTCCTTCGGTCGCGACCGCCCCATGCGGCCCGCGGCGTGTGCTACAATAGAATCGTATCTGGCTGTGACGGCGCGCTGTCTGCTGCAAGCGCTCAGTGTGTGCCTGTATTAACTGGATGCACGCGCTCGCCCACGCGCAGACGGACGGACGGGGGCCTCTTGGGAGCTTACTGGCGCTTCTCGAGCGCCTCGATCCGCTTGGTCAGCGCGGCGTTCTGCGCGACGACGTCCTCCTTGAGCGCGCCGATGGTCTTCTGGATCTCCTGCGTCGACTGGTCCACGTCCTCGGTCAGCTGGTACAGCCCGTAGCCGGCGCCCACGGCCACGCCCACGGTGAAGGACGTCAGGCGCTGGAAGAAGGAGCTGCCGCCCTTCTTGACCACGACGGGCTTGACGGCGGCAGCGGCAGCGGCCGGCGCAGCCTCCTTGGCCTCCGTCGCGAACGAGCGGCCGGCCGCGGCCTTGACGTAGCGGATGCCCTGCGCGCGCAGCATGATCGACGGGCGGGAGGTGGAGGCGGCGGCGGCGGTGGAGGTGGAGAGGGAGGGAGGGAAGGAGGCGCCGAGAGCTGGAGGGCAGCAGGGGGCGGGCAGGACCTTGACTTCACGCTGGAGCCGTCGGCGAATGCGCACGGGCGGTGGAGAGCCACAGACAATATACTGGTGATATACCGGTGGCGAGATGGGATCACCGGCGCAAGACCGGTAAATGGAAGTGAGTGCGATATCTGTTTCTATCCGTCTCTATTCCATGCAAACGACAATCACATACAAAATTAGAATCAATACGACCTTCACTCTGTTCCCACCCCTCCTCATTCGATTGGCAAACGGGAGCGTTTAGAAACGGGAGCTTACCTGTACCGAGATTATACCGGTTTGAATCCGGTTCAATCGGCCCACCCGCAGTATTTTGAACGCGTCCAAATTGAAGCTGATCATCGGGCAGGCATCCGTTTCCATGCGCGGCGCTAAATATGGCCGCGCATGGCGACTGGCGCCCGCCGCTGCTGGCATTGCGCGGCGCGTGACTGGCTGGCTTTGGACGTCACCGAAGCATGCGGGCGTCCGTGTCTGGCGGGTCGATGGGGCCGGCGCACGCGGAGGCGCAGGGCCCGGCGGACCTGGCGCTGCTGCAGCGCGAGTACCGCAACATGGAGATGAACCGGCGCGTGTACGCGGACGAGAGCCACCAGGTGATGCGGCGGCAGCAGGCCGTGGTGGAGAAGCTCAAGCGGGACAACGACGAGATGAAGCACGAGCTGCTGCTGGCCACGCGGCACCTGACCGAGAGCTCGGCGGCGGCGCAGCAGGAGCAGCTCGCGCGCGTGAGCGAGCAGCTCGAGGGCTTCCACCGGAAGAACGCGGGCGAGAGCAAGAAGCTCGAGACGCTCACGCACCAGATCCAGGTCATGCGCCACAAGGTGCTGCACCAGAAGAAGCACATGGGCGGCGTGAACGCGGCGCGCGAGAACCAGCAGATGGTGAGCAAGCAGATCCGCATCCTCGAGAACCGCCTGGACAAGTCGCTCGTCAAGTTCAACGAGGCGCTCGCGCAGAACAAGGTGCTGCGCGAGGACATCGACAACCTGCGGCGCGAGCGCGTGGCCTTCGACGCCATCTACCGCAAGCTCGAGCGCGAGCACAACGACAAGAAGAAGCAGATGGCCGCCACCATCGAGCTCAGCAACCTCGCGTACGAGCAGCGCGACGCCGCGCAGCTCGAGCTGCGAGGGCTGCAGGAGCAGAGCCGGCTCGAGGCGGAAGCTCACCGCCGCGCGCTGGGCGAGCTCATGGACAAGATGGACGACGCGCGCGCTCGTGGAGGCGACGAGGCGCTCGGCAAGCGCGGCTTGTCGCCTCTGGGCGGTGCAGGAGGCGGCCGCATGGGGGACCTGACGCTCGAGGAAGAGCTCGAGATGAAGAAGAAGATCCAGAAGGGCACGTGGGGCGTGGCCAAGGAGAAGGTGCACGTGCAGGTGTCGATCGAGCGCGTGCAGAACTTCGAGGAGGCCTTCCAGAAGATCAAGGCGGCCACGCGCATCGACGACCTGGAGGAGCTCGTGGCCGCCTTCATCAAGAAGGAGGACCAGAACTTCTCGCTCTTCAACTACGTCAACGAGCAGACCAACGAGCTCGAGAAGCTCGAGGAGTGGATCGCCGCCCTGCGCGACGAGGAGCGCAAGTACAGCGACGAGAGCGGCGGCGGCGACGGCGACCCGACTGGCAGCGGTGGCAGCCAGCACCGGCAGCTGCTGCGCGAGCTCGAGAGCAGGTTGCAGGCGACGGAGCAGGCGGCCGACCGGTGCGAGGCCAAGTGCCAGGAGGCGCAGCAGGTCGTGGGCGCCGTCAAGGGGGCCATCCAGAGCCTGTTCTCGCGCAGCGGCTGCGACGCGCAGCAAATGGTCGAGATGTTGGGCGACGCGGTCGTGACCGAGGCCAACATGATGGCGTACCTGGGCGTGATCGAGGAGCGCGCGAACGACATCCTGCACCAGTACGCGGCCTTGGCGGTGCAGCAGCAGCAGCAGCAGAAGCTCGCGAGGAGCA
Source organism: Phytopythium litorale (assembly GCA_023338075.1). NCBI lineage: Eukaryota > Oomycota > Peronosporomycetes > Pythiales > Pythiaceae > Phytopythium > Phytopythium litorale. The sequence goes on from JAADYB010000189.1 coordinate 23,551, forward strand.
AGCACACGAGCGAGGCGTACGACAGCGAGGCGCAGTTCGCGGCCAACGTCACGGGCAACCGCGGCGCCGGCAGTATCGCCGAGAGCAGCGCCGTCGTCGTGCAGTCCGTGCTGGGCATTGGGCCCGTCACGCCTATGGGCCAGGATCCGCTGCAGATCAACCCGCCCAACCTCGAAGACTACTCGTCGGAGGACGAAGACAGCGGCGGGGACAACGACGATGTCATGCATCCGCTCACCAGGGACGAGCTCAAGGTGCGCACGCTCAAGGGGCTGCGGCGACTCAACCACGCGACAGGAGCGACGGCATCGCGGGACGTGCGGCGAGCCAACAACCTCAACCACGGCGGCGGCATCGGCGGGCCTGGAGGCAACGCCAAGTGACAAGCGGGGAGCAGCGGAACGCCGGGTTAGCTTCATAATGGGTATTCGGAGCACTTACGTTCACATGCTGCTCGCTCCGTTGCTCGGCTCGGCCATCAGTACTCGTCTTCGCTGTATAGGTACAGCCGCGAGAACGGCGTGCGCAGGTCCAGGTGTACGGCGCAGAACGGACAAATCGCGCGGCCGTTGGGCATCAGCAGCGCGGCGTAGTGCGCGGCCAGCTTGGAGCTGATGGCGTGGCCGCACGGGTTCAGCACGCACTCGGGGATCGAGTGGCGCTCGGCCGCCGACTGCAGCTGCGAGTTCTCCTTGAGCAGGAGCTGCACCAGGTTCCCTGGCGCGCGGCACAGCGGACAAGTCTTGGCGCTCGCGATGCGCTTGTCGTAGCCGAACACGTGGCCGCACGCTGGGAACACGTGCGGGACCTGCGCTTTGGGCACGTCCGGCTCGCCGGGTCCTGGCCGCGTGAAGCGCAGCTGATGCAGCTGCACGGGGCACTGCACGTTCAGGTTCTCGAGTTGCTTGGCCACCGACGCGACGACGACACTGCCGCGGCCGTAAACCATAGGGGACATGGCATTGATCAGCATGTCCTCGGCCGCGCCGTTGTTGCCGTCTCCGTCCAAAGCTGCCAGCTGACGCACGCCGTGGGGTGTCTGGAACTGCAGCTGCACGCCGCCGAGGTCAATGATCGCGCCGTCCGTGAGTACTGGAGCGCGGCCATCCGCTCCCGTCGTCGGTCGGTTGAACGCACTATTGCGCACGCGGACGTTCGACGCAGCGATGTTGTTGTTGCTGCTGGACTTGGCGGACCGGCCCTCGATCGCGTACAGATTGCCGTTCACCGACACTTCAAACCACTGCTTGTGCTCCGGCAGCCACACGCGCACGCCGTTCTTGGTCAGGCCGTCGAGCGGGAGGTCGTGTGCGTTCTCCACTGGCATCTCGAAGTGGTCGAGTATCAGTACCGCGTCGTCAGTGCTACCGACATCGCCCACAACGACCGTGCTGTGGACAAAGCCCGATTGGTTGTTGGCGTCCCCCGCGCTCTTGTCCGTCGAAAGCGCCTGCAGCGTGAGCGCGACGCACCCGTGCTCTCTCGGCACGCGCTTCATCCACTTGCTGCAGTGCACGCAGTACTTGAGCGCGTGTCCTGCCGTGCTCATGCGCCTCGACGCGTCGAACCCGCCGGCGAAGATCCGGCACTCGTACGGCGGCTCCCGCGCGCACAGCAGCCTCGCCGCGTACCTGGAAATGGTGCCCGACGCGCCAACGCGCGGCCCAGGGATCACAAAGTCGTTCTGGCGGCACGGCATGCGGCCGATCTGGAACATGTCGGTCGCGCCATCCGCGTGGTACTCAGTCACGCTCGCGATCGGGTCCTTGTCGTTCATGGGCACGCACATGAGGAACGGACCCGCCGACGTCGGCGACCCCGTGTCCTGGTCGTCATCACTAGTGGTTGCTGCTGCATCGCCGGCAGTCGCTCCTCCTGTCTGTCGCTCTCTCTCCGTCCCGCGCTCCGAGTCGATCACGCGCATCAGGCGCTTCGTGACCGTCTTGATGTCGCTCGTCGTGCCCTTCAGGTAGCGCGTCGCTGGCTCCGCCGCTTCGTCGGCCGACTTGGGCGCCGACGGCGAGTGGAAGTGGTGGAATCGCCGCAGCTGCACGCCGTTGCCGCGCGTGCGCCGCTGCATCACGTAGTGCGCGTTCTGTGCGCCAAGCGGCTCCCACAGCTGCCCGAGCGACTTGCGGTGCCGGTGGTGGTGCCCGTGGTGGCTGTGGCCGTTCCCCACGCTCTCGTCCCTCGCTCCGCCGCCGTCCGCGCCACCTACCGCAGCGCCAGCCGCGGCGCGTCCCGGCGACGGCCGAGGCACCGCCGGCTGCTCTGTCACCGCGTCGGCTCGCCGCTCGTCCGCGACCTCCGGGTCGGCGAGTCCGAACGACGGCGGGGGCGGCGCGTCGGCGCTGCGCGGGCGCCTGGGCGTCATGGCGACGCGGTAGCTGCTGTAGCCGAGCACGACGAGGCGCCCGTACTCCATCCCGCCGCGGTCTCCACACGAACGTGTCGGTCGTGCGCGACTGGAAAGCTCGGCGCTTGCGGGCGACCAGGAGGAGAGCAACCACTCGAACCGTCACACACACGCGGCCCTCGAGCGCAGCAGGCAACAGGAAGGCGGCAGGAAGATGCAGCGCCAGGGGGAAGGAGATCGCCGACTGCGCGCGGCTTCTCCGGACGTTCCCGCTGCCTTCCGCCCGCACCTGGAGTGTGGAAGGGAAAGTCGCCGCAAATGATTGACGGGTTACGCGGGACGAAGGGTACACAAGGAGGGGTACGTTGGACAAGGCTCGGTAGCGCAACGTTTTACAAAGGGTATTCAATGTTAATGGTATATGTGACGTGTGACACAACTTCAAGCCTCTTTGCTTCCATGGTTGGGCCAAGCACCTGCACCTCGCCGCCGCCGAGCAACAGCAGCAGTAGAGCCGGGAGGTCGTCCGCGATGTTGGCACCACCGCTAGACAGTCGCGCAGGGTTACTGCAGCAGCTGCCAGTTCTTCATGTAGATGATCGGCACGGAGTTGATGTCGCGGACGAAGTGGCTGCGGCACACCTCGCAGAGAACTCGCGACTGCCGACGAGCGACATGTTCAGCTCGCCGCACGCCGAGCATATCTTGGGCGTGTACTCCTCGCCGCACTCGACAAGGATGCCGCCGACGCGTTCCATCTTGTACTCCAGCAGCATCCCGAAGCGGTAGTGGCATCATAACAGCATGGTGCGAGCAGTCGAACTCCGAACCTTGCGTTTTCGGCCGCGGGTCGGCGGAGCTCCTTTTTTCTCTGCCGCGTCACCGTTACCGCCCGTCTGACTTGTTGTGCTGTCCTCGGAGGAGCTCGCTGATGTGCCATCGGGTGCCGATTCCTGCTTGTACTTCCGAATCGTCTGCGAGGTCTGGAAGGTCGGCAGCAGCGCACAGCGGTAGTTGGCTGCCAACCGGCTCGCGATTTTGTGACGCATATCCGAGATCATCCGCGTTGCTCGGCGGTTCGTGTAGCGAATGCGTCGGCGCAGATGGTAGAGCCGGCACCGCGCACTCACAATCTCGCTCTCGGACCGAGGGCCTTGGTGCCGCTCGTTCTTGAGCTTCGATAGCTCCGACTTCATCACGTCGATGCTGTCGAAGCGTCTCACGATCACAGCCAAGACGTCCGTCACGCTGACCGCGCGGCCAGACGGGTCGTACACCGTCACAAAGCTGCACACACCAGGATCGATGGCGCAGACGCGTCCCGAGTCCACAGGCCGCCACACCACCCGCTGCGGGACCAGCAGGTAGAACTCGCCCTCGCAAAGGCTCTGGAGCCGAACCGAGTACTTGAGCTCCGGCAGCGGCTTCCGGATGGTGATCCAGCCCTTCGGCTCTGTGAAACCGAAGAACAGCGGGTGGTACCGCACCCGAGTCTCGCTCTTCTTTGTGACCGTAGATATCACCAATCTCACTCACACTCCATCGTGTCCGACCGCTTGAACTTGCTCTTGAACTTGAGCCCGGGGTCCGCCGTCGTCTTGTCTTGCGCCTTCAGCACCGCGTACAGCTCTCGAGACGACCGCACCGCCTTCATAAAGTCTCGAAAACCCGAGGCGCGAACCTTTTTATAGATTTGCATGTGCCAGCGTCAGCTCTTTGGGTTCCGAAAGAACTTGTACATCTTTCCGGCCTGGCAAATTGAGTGGTTCTCGGCTCCCCGCTCTGCCGGCGTGGTCACCACATTTTTGCCTTGCTCCTCGTTGTAGTGCGGAGCGCACTCGGCCTTTCAGCTTGCGCCAGCTTGTTGAACAATGTACGGCTGGTGCAAAGTTTGTGCTCCAGCTTGGCGCGCTGTTCGGTCGACGGGTGCAGCCGTATCTCCTTCATCGCGTTCGGCAGCGGCTTGGCGTCCGTGGTCGCGCTGTAGTCCGACGATGCGATAGACACAGGAGGAGGCATCGTCCATGTGACGGTAACGCTCTCATCGGAAAACTTCGTGACGTCGAGCCACAAATTGAGCAGCGGCGAAACGACACCTGTGTGCTCGTCCTCCCGAGGAACGCTGCGCAAGGCGGCAGACGCTGGCATATACAGCTCGTGCGCAAACATGTGGTCGAACCGCGAGTCGACGGCGTCCAGCGCTCGCTCGTTGACCTTCTTGATCTTCTGCTTTTGGTTGGTGCCGGCTGCGCCTCGGTGGCCTGACCACAATCGAGATCCTCTGCAGGAGACGGCGCGGCGGCTGCACGCTTGCCGCGCCGCGCCATGCCAGTCGATGGTTAAGATTGAAGTCTTGGTGCTTCTGTTGCGTAGTGAAAAGCGAAATGAGCTTCCTGGACTGCTGGCCGTCAGTCGCAGTGCACTGCGGGGACTGAGAGAAGCTGCTCAGTGGTAGGTGGCGTGTTGGCTTTTCGTCGCGACGTAGAAGCTGCGGTCTCGATGTCGCCTGTTTGGTTGGGTTTTTTTATACGTCGTTTTTTTTGTCGATGTTCGCATCACAAATCTGGACCACTTTTGGGATTTCAAAATGTACTTTCGGTCAGGACCCAGAAGTTCGTTCTCGGGTCCTGATGACAGTTGCTACACAAATTCTGTTGTATTGACGCTGAATCTAGGCTGTTGTGACGTGACCGCTGGAAAGCTGTTGAGGGCAATGAATAACTGCCTGGGAATGTGGTCGAAATATATACACTGGGTGTTGATGTGAAGTGCCTCATTTCGAAAGCCAGCAAAAGATCGAAATAACGAAGAAGATCCAGGTTGAATATAGGACCTCGCATCCGACATCGCTGGCAGAGATCCAACGCATCACTGTTGTGAATAAGATGGCATTCCAGCTGAAAGACGACGCAGTGACACTTGTTCGCGATTCGCTGCACCTGTCGCGTGCAATTCCTCCTTCAGCGCGGGGTGCTTTCGAAAACCGTCGGACAGCGCTGGTCGAGCGAGGAAACGTTGAGCTACTGGCAGGAGAGAAGCGATTCCGAGTAGCAAATTCCCAGACCCCGACCGCGTGGGTTCGCGACTACCAACTACAACACGACCATCCAGATCTCAGGGGCCACGACTTCGTTGGTTTATTCCACTTCGGCCCAGAATATTATCATGTGCACTTTGAGGAATGCGCTGCCGCCACCTATGGGTATCTGTTGGCTGGTATCAAGACATGGGTCTCGTCGCAGGTGATCGAGCGGTCGCTACAGTTCATCAGGAGCAAGGAGACACTGTTTATGTCCCTCCAGGCGCCGCATATCAGGTGGAGACAACAAACAACTCCCTATGTGGATTGGGGAGACAGCGGTCGTGTCTGGATCAGTATCAGGATTCGCTCGGGGCATGAATGCTCTACGACATGGAGTTTATTGTGGCATTCCAGTGCATCCAGAACCTGTGATGAACCTTCTGTGCAGCACGCTCAAAATCTCGGTCAGCAGGTGCCGCTCGGCATCATCAACCATTGCGAGACTCCATGCCATCAATGTCGGAGGAACAAACACCACAGATACCGGCGGCAAATTGAAGCGTAAAAGGCTAGACACCACCAGAAACTAGAAACACGCAAAGAGAAAGGAGGATAGGCAGTGACAGCGCTATTACCAAGAGAATAGATGTCCTTGTTTCAATTCACACTCAACAAGGCGCGCTCGTGCGTTCCCTGTATCACTGTATTTCGGTTACGCTGTGTTCCTCCAACATTTGTCACGGGGTATCTCGACAACCGCTGCATATACACAGCCCCGCAAAGTGTCAGTTAGTAGCTCAAACTATACTGATGTGGGTGAGTGTGGCGCGATGGTTACAGGACTGGTCCGTCGTGTATCATTGCCATAATCCAAACCGAATCAAGCAACCTGTATCACTTCAACTCGGTTAAGCTGTAGACAGTGAGGTCCCAACCTCATGGACTTGACATGGCGAGGTAAAGCATGCGGTTTTCCAGTTGCCGCGCAGTTGGAATCAGCGCGAGCATCTCCTGCCGCAGGTGACGTGGGCTCGACATCGATATACGAGAGCACGCTCTGTAGATGTCTCATTCTTTGTGTCGTACGTGTACGAGAAAGAGTTGACAGCTTCCATGGCGTCGGTTGCCTCGCTGAGAGACTCATGCGACCCAACAACGTGGTAGCTGCGCTTTTCCAGCGTGTCTGCAGTCCCATCTGAGCCACCCTCCGCACAAGAGTCGGGGCTACTGTCTTCGCAGTTGTACTGGGATGCGCCGTAGTTGTGTTCAGATGTGTTGGAGTCTTCTGGCGGCAGATCCCAACCGATAGCTTCTCTGTTGTTGCTGTCCATCTTCGAAATGATGATTTGGAAAGTGAGGGAGTTTGGATGACACGACATCGAAGGGCAATCTGTGCATCTGAAACTTGGAATTCTGTATTCTCTGATCTTGACTAGCAGACTATTGTCTAATCGTGGCATTTCGTCAGTGACCTTATCTCACAGCTGCAGCTGTCCTGGGACGCTGACGCTCTCTGGTACGCTCAAACGAGCAGCAACAATCTTGTCTTCATTGAAGTTCGAGTTCAAGCTGCTGGTAACTGTTAAAGATACCAGGTTGTTTTTCCAACAGTATCAACAACAGGTGACATTTGCATCGCTAACTCTCTCTTGAACCGCGCCGGTCTTTCCAAATGCGAACCGTGATTTCAGCGCTGTGAAATTTGCTAACAACAATTTTAAATATTTACCGGTCTCGGGTCGATGACGGCCTCGTCACTCCCGGAATCACCGCCTTTCGCATCGTGGTCGTGATGGCCGAGGCGGCGGCCTTTGTGCTCGTGTGGCAACTCCCCGCCAAGACCCACCAGCATTTGGGGTTCGTTAGGCAAGGCTCGGAAGCACAACTTTTTACAAAGGGTATTCAATGTTAAAGGTGCATGCGACGTGTGACACAACTTCAAAGAGGACTGCAACTGTTCGCGTGGTGTTGGGCTGAGGATTGACGCCGAACGCTCGACTGAGGACTCTGCGGCCGTCGCGAGTCGTCGCACGAGAGGACTAGACGTTGGCGTGGGCGGCGTTGTAGGCGGGGAGTGCGTCAGGCGCGGCGAAGTCGCAGTTGCCGGGCTCGTAGCTCTTGACGTGCGTCGCGAGCTGCGCGACGGAGCAGCATGGACAGAACAGCGCGGCCAGACAGTCGCCGAAGCCGCTACCGGGAAGCTGGAAGCGAGCACGGATCTGAGCGCGCAGGTGCCACACGAACAGGAACACGGCCAGCTCGGCGAGGAACGTGAACGTCGAGAAGATGCCGTACGTGGTTCCGAACGGGTGGTGCCGGTAGTAGCAGTCGTAGTAATCGTAATAGCCGTAGTAGATGTCGTAGTCGTAGTAGTAGCCGCAGTACAGGTCCGGCCCGCGGGCCGCGTACACCACTCGGTACGACACCAGCGAGTTGAGAACCCACTGCACCAGGTAGACGACCGCGAAGATGCTGAGCGTGACCGCGTACGACAGCACGTTGACGCGGTGCGCGACCTGAGCGAGCGAGACGCATGGACAGAACGTCACCATGAGGCAGTTGGGCACTGCGTGCGTGCAGCACCCGCACAGGTCGGCGTCCCACTGGCCAACGCGGACGTTGTCGACGCCAGCGCTGCCGTTGACGACAGCAGCGGGAGGTGGCTGATACGAAGCTGTGGGTGGCTGGTAGCCATTGCCCGGGAGTGGAGTGGCCGTCACCGGACGTCCGGCCTCAACCGGATAGCTTCGACCGCCGGCTTCGACGCCGTAGTAGACGCCCATGGGCGAGAGCGCGGGTTCCGCTTTCTGGTAGTAGTCCGCCATGTGTCGGTACGGAGAGTTGGTTGCTTGAGTTGCCTTGCGTTGGACCGGGTGAGTTGAGGAGTGAACGCCCACTGGAAGCGTCTTTCCTTTGCTGCAGCGAATGCGAAGGCGTCTCCTTGGCAAACTCCGGGATTTTTACTTGCAGTGCGCAAGCGACAGCGTCGAGCGTTGGGCCCAACGAGCGCCATGCTGACCTTTCACACTCGACTTTGCAGCCACTGGCCTTGTGGGCAAGCCAGCATGCTGCAAGTCGGCGACTTTGTGCATCTGGACCCTTCGCGAAACCTCGACGGGTCGTCTTTGTGCTGTTCGTGCCTGCACCCGTTGAAGTGGAGAGGCGACTCACCACTTTCGCGCGTTTAATCGCCGATGCTGGTTCTTTGTGCAGCTGCTGGCAACTCGTCGCGATAGCAGACGAACATGCCAGTGAGCTCGCGCACCGCTGTATTCAGCCGCATGCTGGTTTTCCAATTTCGAAGAGCTGCAGCAAGGAAGTGCGCCGGGCAAATGATGAGCGGGCACCAACAGTTCGGTGGTAAGCGCTACTCGAAGGATGCGTCGTCCATCTGCAGTACTCGACGCTCTCTGGTCGACACACAGCGGGGCCAGTGAAGGGGCACGGGAACACCTTGAACCAACGCATTTCTCTCGCGAGTGGGTGGTGCGCTCCATACGTGCTGGCAACACCACCGAGCCGAACTGTGCTCACCGCTGGCGCACTGGGTTGGATTACCACGTCCGCTTCTCTGTTGCGGTTGCCCATACCATTCATCGCTGTCGCCACGATCACGCAGCTCCATGGAGCTAGCTCCGCAAATAACCAGAGTCACAGACGACCAGCACGTTCTCAGAAGATCGATGTTCAAATCGCCAAGAATCGATAAACGAACCATGCATTTTGTTCGCTAGCCCCTGCGCGACGGTTCTAACGATCGGAGCGCCTTGCTCAAGCCGTAAGCCACCTCCGCAGCCGTCGGACGTCGTCTCGGATCCACCTTCACACATGATTCAATAAGCGAGCGCAGCTTTGGATCAAGGCTCGACGTGAACCCCATGCGAAGCTTCCCGAGCAACACAAGCTGCATCACCGCAAGATCAGGAAGAGGCTGATCGTCTTCGCGACTGTGGCGAGCCTTCTCATACGGCAGCTCGTGCGTGTCCAACTCCGA
>JAADYB010000190.1:0-32850 GCA_023338075.1 Phytopythium litorale
GATACAATTCCCAAGTGTTTCTGTTCGGTTGCCAATCTGGAAAGGAACAGTGTTCGCGTCGACATTGAATGCTCACCGGCCACGCCGCCTGCGTCGCGTCCCTCTTTGTTGCTTCCCTTTTCCACCAATGGACGCGAGTTGAAGCGCCTTTTCCGGCCAATCCGCGGCGTCCTTGAAGTCGCCGGCCCCGCAAAAACGCAAAGAAGCCGCTCCAAGCAGAAAAACACACTCGGAAATCTTTGCCTTTCGGCCAATCAGCGGGCTCGAACCGCGGCCCCACGTCGTCCTTCGAGCCACCCAAAGGCGGCGGGCCGCCCCCTGGAGTGCCCCACATGGGGCCGCATGCGGATCGCAGCAGTCTCCAAAGCGCCGCGTCGGTCTCACGTGCACAGTGAGCGCAAGTGAAGCCCCGTCCTCATGGCCTCGTCCTCGTCCTCCTCGTCGCCGCCGACCCCGCCGCGGCCGGCGGCCCCCACGGCGGGCACGCTCGTGCGGCGCAGCTCGCGGCTGACGGTGGACCAGATGCTCAAGGAGGCGTTCGACCGCATCGACGCCAACCAGGACGGGTCCGTGGACGCGGGCGACATCCAGAAGGGGCTGCACGCCGCGGGCTTCCGGCTGTCGGCGGACGAGGTCGGCGCGCTGATGCTCAAGCTGGACCCGCAGAACCGCGGCCGCGTGACTTTCGCCGACTTCTACGCGCTGCACGAGGCCTTCATCGCGCAGACGTTCCACGAGTTCGACCGCGAGCGCAAGGGCTTCCTCGTGGACGAGGACCTGCAGGGTGCCATGCGCGCGCTCGGCGTCCAGGTGACGCTGCAGGAGGCGCACACGATGATCCAGGAGCTACACCCGGCCGACACGCACCGCGTGCACGAGACCGACTTCAAGCACCTGTACCTGCTGCTGCGCGCCAAGATGCAGTCGCCGCTCGGCATGGAGCGCTTCCTCTGGGATCCGGACGTTCGCGACTTCTCCAAGCAGTGGTGGAAGGCCAGCGTTGAGGTAGGCGAGGGCGGCCTGCGCGCGCCGATCGACCCGCCCAAGGGGGGCAAGAAGGACAAAGTGTCGCCCACCGTGCGCTTCTTCGGCGGCGCGCTCTCGGGCGTCATCGAGGCCGTGATCCTCACGCCGCTGGACGTGACCAAGACGCGGCTGCAGCTCGACAAGACCGGCGCGTACAAGGGCATGATCGACTGCGGCAAGAAGCTCGTGCAGGCCGAGGGCCCCAAGGGCCTCTTCAAGGGCTTCACGCCCTGGACCATCCACGTCGTCTTCAAGAACGGCACGCGCTTCTACTTCAACGCCATCTACCGGCGCATGCTGGCCGACCAGAACGGACAAGTGAGCGGCGGCAAGGAGTTCCTGGCCGGCGCGCTCGCGGGTGCCACCGAGGCCGTGCTCATCGTCACGCCCTTCGAGGTCATCAAGACGCGGCTGCAGGGGCAGAACATCGTCAAGGGCGAGGTGCCCAAGTACCGCGGCCCCGTGCACACGGCCACGGTCATCATGCGGCACGAGGGCCCGACGGCGCTGTGGAAGGGCGTGAACCCGACCATCATGCGCCAGGGACTGAACCAGGCCTGCAGCTTCTGGTCCAACAACTTCATCAAAAAGCACGTGTGGAAGCTGCAGGACGGCGACTCGCTGCCCGCCTGGAAGAGCGGGCTCACGGGCATGATCGGCGCCATCCCGGGTCCGTGCATCAACTGCCCCATGGACGTCATCAAGACGCGCCTCATGGCGCAGGACACGGCCAAGGGTGAGACGCCCAAGTACCGCGGCATGATGCACGCGCTGCGCCTCATCCCCAAGGAGGAGGGCGTCGCCGCGCTCTACAAGGGCCTCGTGCCGCGGCTTGCGCGTCTCTGCCCGTCCTACGGCATCCAGTGGCTCGTCATGGACCAGGTCACCGAGTACTTCTCCAAGTAGACACGAACGACAAGCGCGCGCGCGGCTTGCAGAGAGAGAGAGTGAGAGAGTGAGAGCGTGAGAGCGTGAGAGCATACCCGTGTAAAGCGGAGGGCGGCGGATCGCAACCCGTCCGGACGATAACTATTCCTTTGTCGCCATGCTCCTTGTGTGAAGCTCACGACGCCTACGGACGCCTACACGACGCCTACAGGACGAGTAGAAGACGCCCCGGAAGCATGGATGAGCACCACCTCGGCGTGACGGTGGAGCGAGCATGAGAGAGAGAGAGGTGAAGGGGCGACGCGGCTGCATTCCATTCCATCCGTGGGACTCACTTGCTGTCTCGCATTTGTGCTGTATTTCGACCCGATGAACGAACGAGCGAGCGTGGGCGGGCGGTCTCCCGCCTCGCGCCACGTGCTGCATGCCGCCCTACTCCCTCACGAGCGACCGCCTGGCTTCCTCGGCGTCCGGGCGACGCGCTTACCCCTCGAGCGAGGCGGCGCCCGAGATGATCTCGATCAGCTCCGTGGTGATGCGGGCCTGGCGGGCCTTGTTGTAGACGAGCGTGAGCGACGAGATGAGGTCCTGCGCGTTGTTGGTGGCGTTCTCCATGGCGGCCATGCGCGACGACTCCTCGCTCGTCGAGTTCTCGACCATGCCGTGGTAGATGGCCGAGGCCACCTCGAACTCCTTGAGGTCCGCCAGCAGCTCCTCCTTGTTGTCCGGCTCCATCTCGTACGTCGCGAAGACCTCCGAGTCGGCGTTCACGCCCAGCGAGCGCACGGACGGCAGGTACGCGATGGCCGACACGAACTTGTTGAACACCACGTGCACCTTCTCGCCCTCCGAGCGCGCGCCAGCGAGCACGGCCTCGGCCACGGCCGACGCCACCGCGAAGTTGGGCGGCGTCGCGAACGTCTCCGTCACGTTGCCGCGGATCTTCTCCGCAAAGTCGCGGCGCAGCTGCGCACGGCCCTTGTCGCCGATCACGAACAGCTCGGCGTCCGCCGCGCCAGAGGCCGCCAGCTTGCGCACCGTCTTGGCAATGCCCGAGTTGATGCCGCCGCACAGCCCGCGGTCCGACGAGACGACCACGAACGTGTTCTCACCCGCCAGCTCCTCGTCCGGGATGATCCCGTCCGTCTCCACCACGCGGTACGCGCCGCCAGTGTTGTCCAGCCACGCCGCGAACGGCCGGCCGCCCACCAGGCGGTTCTCCGCGCCGCGCATCTTGGCGGCCGACACCATCTTCATCGACTTGGTGATCTTGGCGATGTTGGACGTCGCGCCGATGCGCATGAGGACTGCCGAGCGAGCGAGCGATCGTCAGAGGACAGCCCCACACACCACATACACACGCGCAGGAAGGGGGAGCGAGAGCACGCACTCTGCTTCTCGGTGGCCATGCCACGCGCCTGCTGGCCGGCCGCGGCCCTGCAGTTGCAGCAGCAGCGTCGGGTTAGTGCGCCACCGTTTAACAACCAGGTAGGGCGGCCGGTAGGGCGATCGGTAGGGCGATCGGTAGGGCGACGACCGCCCTACCCACGCATCGCCCCACCGAGCGCCCCACCGAGCGCCCCACCGACGAGGGGGAGACGGACGTACTTGAGCGCGGGGGCGGCGTTCTTGACGAGCAGCACCATGACCATCGTGGCTGTTCTCCCGGGCGTTCTGGAAAGTAGGGGCTCTGGTCGGGGGAGGAAATCTGTGCGGCCGTGAACCTTGCGCGGGCGGGCTCTGTCTGTGGCCGACGACCGCCGTCCGTGGGGGGAGAGTCTGTGGGAGTTTATATATAGGAACACATAGGGTGTCCGCTTTTCAAAAATATGAAAAAAGAGAGGTGATTGCAAGGCGTGTTGTCAATAAAACGATTTTCTTGCTTTACTGACTCTTGGTGACACGTTTGAAGTTGAAGTCTCTCATGAACGTCCTCGGCTCGCCGGTTCCTCCGCACCAGCACTCTCCAACTCGCTGCGGGCTGTCCAAGGTCCCCAGCAGTCGCGATGGTCGCGATGGCCGCGATGGTCGCTCAACTACCAGGTGATGGAAACCTCTGCGATCCTCTCGGTCGAGATCGACTCGGACAGGATAGTGCTGGACCTCAAGGAGGCGATCAAGGTCAAGGCTCCGGCGCTGATTTGGTGCAGCCTCCACCCCATCAAGCTCTTCATTGTCAAGAGCGTCACCAGTACGACCTCGAAGAAGGACCAGCAGCAGGATATGCGTCAACTGGAGCGGAAGATGCTGGATGACGAGCGAGTGGACGAAAGTCGGGCCCGCCTGGAGCTCTACCGGGAGATGAAGAACGATCGTCGTCTGGACTCGTTCGCGGGTCTCGGAGACTGCTCACTGCCGGACAGAGAGCATGTCCACGTGATCGTCCAGCAGTCGGCCGCGGGAGGCGCTCACTGTTAGTCCATCTTCTTCAAAGTGGATGCCAACCATGGAGTGTTGTGATCTCACACTTGATGCAATTCGGACGCTGTTTGGATGCTAACCGTTGACACAGGACGCAACCTCAGCATGGCAGCGATCGCCCTGGCCACGACTTCACTGACGATGATGCTGTACCCGCTTCTCGACAGCGAGCGTAACCACTGCGACCCGGGACCAGCCGTCAATGGGTGTGAAATGACTTTGATCGGGTTGGTGATCGGACTCATCGCCATCCTTTTCGGACGGATAGCGATGGTGTTCGCACACTGAGAAAGTTGAACTTGATGTCCGCCTCCCAGTGAGGACCTCGGACGGATGAGGCGGCGAACAACGAGGTTATCGAGTTGGTGACTATTCAATTTTGACCATGCAGTCGAGCCCATTTCCTTCAAGAGCGCGGTGGGATGAGATGAGAGTTGCTGCGATGGTCACAGCGATGCGTGGCGTGTTCTCGAGGCGTCCTCTTCCTCGCTCGATGGGTCTGGAACCACTCGGTGGCTCCCAGCCTCGTCGTCACCGCCAGTCGATGCCAACTTCCCTGTGTAGTTCATCACTGCGCTCAGACTGCTGGCGCTGGTTGTGCTCGAGGTCGTGGCGAAGGAGTTCGCGGTGCTCTTCGCATCGCTCGACGTTGTCGACGACGGCGAGCAGGAGAACTGGGAGGAGGAAGACGACGGCGAGCAGGAGGAAGAGCACGAGGAGAGCTGCGCGGCGCGAGACACTGCTGACGGAGGCACTGAGAAGACCGAGTCGCGCCATCCACCGCGTCGCCGAGGCTTCACCGGCGCGGGTTTCACGCTGTCCGAAGAAGTCGGCTGCGATCCCTCGCTTGCAAACAGCTTGAACACCGCCGACGACGCCTTGTTCTCATGGTTTTCGCTGTCGTGCTGCGGCTCATCTGGGTTCTTCGCACCGTGGAATATGCTCTGATTGAGCAGCCCACCTGCGAGCGGCAAGCCTCCGCTCTCCATGTTCTTCAAAATCAGCGACGACGCACACATGACGGCGTCTCGCCGCTTCGCCGGCTGCAACGCCGCATAGAAGTCAATTGCGCGGTGCACTGACTGCAAGCGCCACATGCCACCACAACTCCCCGTCTGGTTACAAATGGTGCGCGCGTACTTGAGATGGACCAGCGCGTCGTCGAGTTCCCCACGCTGGATGCAGCTCTCGCCGAGCTCGAAGCGTGCGAGCGCCTCCATGGACGCATCGGCCTCCTCCTGACTCTGGACCAACAGCTGCATGAACTCGGCCTGGGCCAGCACGGGCTCCTTCATCCGGAGCAGCGCCTGACCGATCAAGTGGTGGCATCGCAGCTCGTACGTGCGGTCCTTGGTCAGTACCGCCGTCTCAAGGCTATCCTGGTGGAGCGCTAGCGCTTCGCCAAAGTCTGACACCAGGTCGCGCAGCGCCACGCCGTAGACATCCGAGCACGCCATCTCGAGGCGTGTGAGGCCCTGAACGACTGACGAGGAGGAAGAAGAGCACGAGCTGAAGCTGGAACTCAGCTCCTTGGCCAGGTCGTGGCTCAGCTCCGCGTACCCGAGGGCGTGCGGCATCGCGGTACAGCGTCTCCATCCCCCGACCGCCAGGAGAACGCGAGTCAGCAGCACCAATCCGTCTCGCAGCAGCTTCACTCCGATGCTGGGTTCGCTTTCGAGCGACGCCGGAGTGGAGCGTGTAATCGGCACGAGCGTCTGCACGATCCATTTCCTCACCACGCGGTCCTGAACCACGAGGTGATACCAGTCGGCGCGCTCGAGCTTGGGCTTGAGCAAATCTTCGAGCGACTGCGAGTCGATGGCAAAGCCGAGCACGTGACTGCTCCGAATGATTAGCAGCAGGAAGGAGACGACCGTCTTGAGAGCGTGCTCCAGGTGCCGGGCGTCCCCGGAGCAAGCGCACTGGTGGTGGACGTTACTGTGCATCATGTCCTCCAGTCGGGCGAGTTGCGGAGCCTCGGAGATTGCGCGGAGAGCCTCGAACTCGGAGGCGATCCGCTGCCACGTAGCACGGACGACGGAACCATCGCCTTCGTCGTTGTTGTCACCTTCATGGGTCTCCTCTGACGCGTCCGTGATCGCCAAGTGGCTCAGCTCACTGTCAAGGCTGGCAACGATTGCCTCGGCGGCGGTGAGTACAGTGGGGAACCGAGTGAGCGCCACCTGTTCCTTCCTGCTGTGCTCGACAGCGATTTCCTTGGCCAGCTGCGCGATCTGCGCGTTCCCGGGAAGCATCTCGACCGCCGTGGTGATCATCCTCCCGGCTTCTTCCGTCATCCCCGAGCTCCGGAAGCACTGGGCCGCCAAGAAATACCCTTCGACGCGTCGTGGCGCGAGCTGGAGCGCCTTGGTGGCGTCCTCCAGCGCCTGTTGTGCCGCGTGGACCATGATCTGTGCGCGCCGTTCGTCGGCCTCGGCCTGCTGCTGGGTCAGCGACTGGTCGGACGCGTCGATCGGGCACGCGAGCGCGTCCAGCGGCAGCGAGACGGACGCGTCGTAGTCGGCGTACTCAAGCAGTGTGGCTGCACGTTGGACATAGAGTGCGGCGACGACCTCGTGGCCCAGCGACTTGTCTGTGCTCGGCTCGGCATCGCTCTGTGCAGTCTGAAGCTCCTGCGAGAGCCGACGCAGCAGCGCGAGTCCTGCGACCGGCGTCAGCGACTGAGTCCTCGCTTCGCAGCTGCGTTTGAGCATGCCGCGCGGCTGGTGGCGGTGGATCGGTGCGTCCAGCGTCTCCATCGTCAGCGTGGGAGTGGGGCGGGATGTCGGGGCGGGTTTCAGTCGAGAAGTGGCTCGACGCGACCGGCGGCACGGCTCGAGAGCCCAGCAACGGACTGGCCCCGCGCCAAAGATAGCGAGCAGCTGACGCGGACGCTCCACTTGGGCTTCTCCGCCAGCCTCGGTGGTTTCCTCCGCAAGGCGTGCGGGCTATTCACGCACTTGGAGATGCCACGACGACAAGCGTTTCTGGCGATCGCTTAGTCGTCGAGGCGCCGTCCCATGCCAGGGGGGAGTCCGAGCCAGAGATTGATGTCAACAGGCAACCAACGCGCTGGAAACCGGCGACGGGGGTCTAAAGTTGGCGATAGAAGAGAGCTCGAGAACGACTTGGTTGAACAACGAGTGGGAGGTGAGAGCAGAGATGCGAATCAAGAGCTGTGAACGCGTGCCACGTGACAAAGATCCGACCGCGAAGCGGTTTCTGTGGATGCTGCAGTGTCAGCGACGATCTGCTCGCTCCCAAGAGCCGCGATGGCCACAATGAAGACCTGCAGGCGAGGAGAAGGGGCGTCGACAGTCTCGGGTGCTTCATCCGAGCGTGGCGGGGAGAAGGATCCATGAGAAGCCAATTGGCCACTCGCATTGCGCACATCCTTGGCAGTTGAGCATCAAACATGCACTACCCATCCACTGGGTCGGGTCAATTCACCGATGATGGAGATGGCGGGCCGCGTGGGGCAGCCAATCGCTGGTGGAGCACGCGATTCAGCTCGACCATGACGGAAAGGGGGCAGCGCATCTGGCGGGCGAGCTGGATCGTCAGCTGTAGCGCTTTGCACGCTGCGTGCTGTTGCCAGGTGCTTGCACCGTTTGCTGTTGATACAGTGCAATCGATGCGATTACAGCGGTGTCCGAGAGCACCAGGCAAGCGGCTGCAGCAGCACCGACACACGGCCCCGTGGCCAGTTTCGGGCAATCGGGCGTCTTGGAAGGGAGTTCGTCGCCGGGCACCGACGCCAACTGCACCCACCGCTGCTTGAGCTTGGTGGAGACGCTGGGCCGCGACGGCGCGCGCTTGAGTCTGAGGCAGCCCTTGGCTCATGGCGCTAGCGTCGTGTGAGGGTGCTGCTGGGTAGAGACGCAGACAAGCTGCTGCCCCTCGCGCATGAGTTGAACGCTGATAGGCCTAGTTGACTAGGCTCGAGCAGCGATCGCATGCTCGTGCGGCGGTGGCTGTCGAACGTCGGCTCCTCGTCGCTTTTGTCGCCCGCGAAGCAGGGAGCGCGGGCTTGAGCGGCTTCGTGTTGATACTTGTCAGCTTGGACCTGGACGGCTTCTGCCACGACCGCTGAGCTGCACGCAGTTCACGATCCGTTAGTGGCGGCAGGCCCGACGTAGAGTCCGAGTGAAGGCAGAATGCAGCGCTGCTTCCCACGACGTGAACCCGTGTACAAGGCACACGATTTACCGCGAGCGCTGGTGTTGCTGGGGGTGTACAGGTCATTGCGATCGACATGTTCAACACGTTCGGGTTGCAGCAAAGTCCCGTCACGCTTCGTTCGACTCAGTTCACAGCCCAACTTGACATCTTCTTGGCACCGAAAATTCGCTGAATTGGGTGATTTCGGAATGCGACCCAAATTGCGCAACACGCGGTCGGCCCAAACCAACGAGAACAGAGCTCCCAAAGCAGTAGAGTCGGTTTTCGATGCCGTAAAAAGCAACTTTATCGCCCAAAATGCGAATGGTTGTCATTGAACGGTCGCTGAATTGGGTCATTTGTTTTGGCTGCTATATTATATTATAATATAGCAGCCAGAAAGCAGCCGAAAAGCACGGAAGAGCACGCGACGAGAAGAAGCGCTGCGCGCAGTCTCCCGCTCGCCTGGACGCCCGAAGCTCGAGCGTCTCGAAGCGCCCCAGCGTCCCAGCGCTTCAGTACTCCAGCGTCCCAACACTCTAGCGTCCCAGTGCTCCAGCGGTCCTGAGCGCCAGCGGTCCTGAGCGCAAGCGGTCCGGCCGCGATGGACAACTACCAGAAGCTGGAAAAGGTGGGCGAGGGCACGTACGGGGTCGTGTACAAGGCGCGGGACGTGTCGACGGGCCGCATCGTGGCGCTCAAGAAGATCCGGCTCGAGCCGGACGACGAGGGCATCCCGTCCACGGCCATGCGCGAGATCTCGCTGCTCAAGGAGCTGTCGTCGCACCCAAACATCGTCTTCCTCTACGACGCCGTGTACCAGAAGCACAAGCTGTACCTCGTGTTCGAGTTCGTCGATCTCGATCTCAAGCGCTGCCTCGAGAAGTCGTCGCAGCGCCTCGACCTGCTTCAGGTCAAGAGCTACCTGTACCAGCTGCTCGCGGGCGTCGACTTCTGCCACGCCAACCGCGTGCTGCACCGAGACCTCAAGCCGCAGAACCTGCTCATCGACCAGTATGGCAACCTCAAGCTCGCCGACTTCGGCCTCGCGCGCGAGTACGGCGTGCCCATCCGTCGCTACACGCACGAGGTCGTCACGCTCTGGTACCGCGCGCCCGAGGTGCTGCTCGGCGCCAAGCACTACTCGACGCCCGTCGACGCGTGGTCCATCGGCTGCATCTTCGCCGAGATGGTCAACAAGCAGCCGCTCTTCCCGGGTGACTCGGAGATCGACGAGCTCTTCCGTATCTTCCGCGTGCTCGGCACGCCGGACGAGCACCTCTGGCCGGGCGTCTCACAGCTGCCGGACTATAAGACTTCCTTCCCCAAGTGGCGCCCGCAGCCGCTCGCCAAGGTCGTGCCGCAGCTCGACCCCATCGGCGTCGACCTCCTCTCGGTGCGTTCGCGATGCTACCAAGAACGGTAGACGCTGCTGCGGTCGCTGACCTGCTTGTTTGCCTCATTGACTCGCAGAAACTGCTCGTGTACGAGCCGTCGCAGCGCATCTCGGCGCGCGCGGCCATGGCGCACCCGTGGTTCGAGGACCTGCATCCGCAGTACAACTCATTCCGTAGCAACAACTGCTACAACAACAACAGCAACAACAGCCAGAAGATGTTTTAAAGAGTCTCCACGGCGGCGGCGGCGCGGGAGCTGGTGCTCATGCTGCAACAAGCGCTGGCGCCTCACACCACAGCGTGGCGCGGCAGGATGGCGCGCGTGCGTTCGCTGCAAGCCTCGGGAGGAGGACGACAGTAGCCAAACGCTACTGTGAGCGCTTTTCATACTAGATGGAGTGCGTGGCGACTGACGGGTGGGGGTTGTCGAGAGCGGAGAGTCGGTCCCGCCCGAGTGAATGGAGTAACTCTGGAGGACACGGCTGCCTCGGCTTAACGACCGCTGAGTGACGAGCATGGAGAGATGGCAGGGCGGCAAGGAAGGCGCCGAGAACTTCCATTTGAAGTGTCCATTATCAAGAGCATTGAGGGGCATGCGCTGAGTGGGCGATGTGGAGCTGCCCGGCACGAGTTGCAGTCCTCATTTGGCAACCACCAGCCTCTCAGCCAGTCCACGAGCGTCATGGTTGCAAATCCAGAGAGTTTTCTCATTTGTATCAGTGGTCAATTCACCGAAGTGGATCAATTGAAGATGCATGCACTGATAAAAAATGCTGTTTTGCCGCGCAACCAGTCCCATTTTCGAAAGCATGGCGCGAAAGCGGCAGCAGCAGGAGGAGGAGGAGGCGGCGGCGGCGGCGCGCGTGGTGAACGTGCTGCCCGTCAAGAAGAAGCCGCGCGCGCAGCGGCAGCCGCAGGCGAGGGACAAGCCGCGTGTGCAGGCTGCGTACCCTTCCTCGAGGCGCGGCAGACCCAACAGATACTCCAGGGGCATCAGTCTGCTGGGTCTGGCTGGCGACGCGGACGTGGACAGCGAGGAGCTGGACGAGGCGGTCGAGTTGGTGGAGGACGAGGAGGCCGGCGAGAGCTACGTGTACAGAGCTGGGGATGAGGAGGCGATCGAGCGGTCGGACCGGAGCACGCGCTCGTCCTCGGCGCGCTTTGCGACGGTCGCTGCCGACAGGTTTCAAGACGACGAAGAGGAGGAGCTCGGAGAGGAAGATGGCGCCGTCGATGTGGAGGAGGAAGGGCAAGGAGAGGACCCTGAAGACCCTGAGGACGGGGAGGAGGCGGCGGCGCCCGTGGTGTTCCAGTGCGGCACGTGCCGCTCCATCTTCGGCGACTCGTACGCGTTCGTCGGTGCGAACGCGGATCTGCTGCTCGTGACGCTGAGCGCCGTAACCAACGTGGCGTGTGCCCCCGAGGCGCTGACGGCCACGGACGGACCCGACGCCGGCAGCTCGTTCCACGAGATCCTGTGCAAGCAGTGCCAGGCCGTGCTCGGGCGGCAGTACCTGACGACGCCCATCGCGCTGGACGCGCTGCGAGGGCTGTACAACTTCTCAACAGCAGCGATCGCGAGCTACCAGCTCGGGTACCCGCAGCTCGAAAATCAGCAGGAACCGAGCGCCGAGGACGCCAAGCGAGCGACGGCCCTGTGTGACGCGACCGTGCGGTCGTTCGCCGCCGACCGAGAGGAGCTGCTGCGGCTGAGAGAAGACATGACCAAGGTGCAGAGCCTGCTGCTCGTCGTGGACGAGCGTCTGCGGTCGCTCGAGACCGAGGAGCCCGACTCGGAGACGGACGAGGGGGCCAGCACAGTCACTCCTCACTCCACGACCGGCAAGAGGTGACCGGGGCCCTCGCATTTACTTGCTACCGACGCGGAGAGAGTTCGGTGCAGCAACTGGTAATAGGTATTGCGTGCACCGTGTCGCCTGGATGGGGTGGATGAACGCCAGCATCGTATATGAGGAAGCCGAACGTGCATCTAGACCGCCACTACCCACGCTCCTTGCCAAGTAGAACGGCGCGTGTTGTCTGCTTCGCCTCGCTTGTCTAGGCCTCGGCAGGCGTCGCGGTCTCAGCGGGCGTCGCCTGCTCCTCGAACGCCGCGCGGACGGCGTCGATGCCCTGCGGCGGCCGGGCCTTACGGATCTCACCGGGACTGGCACAGGTCACACGAAGCGTTAGCGGCGCTCACATGGCGCTGGTACCAACAGAGAAACGCTGCGTACCGGTCAATGTACTCGATGACGGCCATCTCGGCGCCGTCGCCGCGGCGGAAATCGGCCTTGAGCACGCGCGTGTAGCCGCCCTCGCGGAGCCTGTAGGCACGCAAGACCCTTCAGTATGGCGCCAGCAACATACGAGCCGAGCTTCGCAGGGAAGACGCACGAGTAGCGCGGGCCGAAGACGTCGAAGAGCTTCTCGACGGCCTCGGGCGTGCGAAGGATGGCCTCGGCGCGCTTCTTGGCGCTCAGGTCGCCCTGCTTGGCGAGCGTCACGACCTGGTCGGCCACGCGGCGCAGCTCCTTGGCCTTGGGGAGCGTCGTGCGGATGCGCTCGTGCTCCACCAGCTGCGTCACCATGGTGCTGCTCCCGGTTCCAATCCACGCACACACACAGAGGCAGGCAGGCAGGCACGCGTGTCAGTGCTTCGAGCGGGCGTATCTCGGGCTGTAGAGCGATCCAGCGCACCGGAGCATCGCCCATCGGTGCTCCGACGTGCGGTTGAGCTTGCGGAACGCCACGCGGTGCTTCATGGCGGCTCCTGGTCCCTACAGACGCGCCGGATCGAGCGATCGGCCGGCCTCCCACTCGCTGCTTTGCGACGCGCTCGGATGGCTCTGTGCGGCTTCCCCCACCGCACACCACTGGTGTTCCGTTCGGACGACCTTCGCGCGACCTTCTTGTCATCACGAACAACCTTCGCACAACAATCATACCGATGTCTACAAGCGACCTTCGCGCAACATGTATTGAAACGACGGACGCGAAACGACGCGGCGGCCATCGAGAAGCTCATGCGCGACCTCCGATGGGCCGCTCACTGCCTGCTTCTCGCTCTGGACGCGCGCCTTTCGAGCTTCCTCAAGCGATCGGCAGCTTGGTATCCTCCTCCCAGTGACGGCGTTGCAGCAGCGCGGCAAGCATGGGCAACGTGCAGCAGCACATCGGCAAGGTGGCGACGATCGGCCGGTACGAGGTGGAGGCGGTCAAGTACCTGGGCGAGGGCGGCTCGTCCTTCATCTTCCTCGTGCGCTCCACGTCCACCACGTACGGCGGCCACATGGTGCTCAAGCGCCTGCTGGCGGACAGCGAGGCGAGCTACAAGCTCATCGAGTCGGAGATCCGCATGCACGAGCGCTTCAAGCACGCACAGGTCGTCGAATACCTGGCGTCGCACTCGCAGCGCGTGCCCGGGCGTGCCGGCCAGCGAGAGGTCTTCATCCTCATGGAGTACTGCCCCAACGGCCACCTGCACGAAAACATGCACAAGATGGGCGACAAGCGCTTCTCTGAGACGGAGCTGCTGCGCACCTTCCGCTCGCTCTGCGTGTACGTCCGTCTTGCTCTGACGCTGCTCTGCTCGATGGCTCTGACGCTCTGGGTGGACATGACAGACCGGTGCTGGAGCTGCACCACCACAACCCGCCCGTGGCGCACCGCGATCTCAAGCTCGAGAACTTCCTCATGGCCAAGAGCGGCGTGTACAAGCTGTGCGACTTCGGCTCGTGCGTCGAGGGCCCGCAGTCGCTGCACACCAAGGAGGACCGCGCGAGAGAAGCCGAGCACGTGCTCAAGCGCACGACCGCCATGTATCGCTCGCCCGAGCTCGCTGATGTGGAGGGTACGGCCATGTTTGGCGCGGGCGAGCTTACCGAGGCCGTGGACGTCTGGGCCATGGGCTGCGTCCTCTTCACCATGGCCTTCTTCAAGCAGCCGTTCCCGCCCGAGGGCCTGCGCACGGACAAGTACTCGATCCCAGCCACGTCGCCCTACTCTCCCGACGTGCACGCGCTCATCTCGCGGATGCTGACGGCGGATGTCGAGAAGCGCGCGACGCTCGACCACGTTGTCTTGTGCATCGACGAGATGCTGAGTGGCAAACCACTGCCGCCTCCTTCCGCCACCAAGGGGGCTCCACGCAAGGCCGAGTCTGCATCGGCGTCTTCCTCGTCGTCAACCTCGTCGAAGGCAACGAGTGGCAAGTCGGCTGAGGCTCGCAAGGAGACGGTCGCGACCGGCAAGCCAGCAGCTGTCGACCTTCTCGACATGGACTTCAGTGGCAAGGCCGCAGCCCCTGCCACCTCCGCTCCTGCAGCAGTGTCCGTCGACGCGCTCACGGCCAACTTCGCGGACTTTGCCAACTTCCCGTCGCCTACAAGCGCTTCCGCCAGCACCGGTGGTGCTCCTCCGCCGACCGTCGACCCGTTCGCACCGGCGCAGGTCATGCCCGGTATGTCTGTGCCCACCGGCAAGCGCATTGACGAGTTCGGCTTCCCTGTGAGCCCCGTCAAGCAGCAACAAGCGGCGCCGAGCGTGTTTGGCTTTGGAGGTGCTCCGAGTGGAGCACAGCCGCCGCACAACCCAATGATGTCTGGCGCTTCGAGTGCAGCGGCCGATCCGTTCGAAGCGCTTGTGACGCCGGCACCGGGCATGGGGGCGGCAGGAATGGGCTACGGTCAAGGATACGGCGGCGGTCAGCACGTCCAAGGGATGGGGATGCCCATGCAGCCTCCCATGGGGTCGATGCAGCAGCAGCAGCAGATGCGCTACAATCAGCAGATGCAGCAGCAGCAGCACATGCAACAGCAGCAGCACATGCAACAGCAGCAGCACATGCAGCAAGGCTGGGGCGGCGGTGGATTCCCCAGGAGCGGCGGGTTCTAGCGCGAGTAGCAGAGTCAAAGCACGCCCACCACTCCCCGGTACGAGCACAGACGCGAGTGAGAACAGATAACACGAACAAACCACCACTTGCTGCACAGTAGAGCATGTTGCCGACCCCAGAGCACCATACATCACCACTGATCCGCATCACGGGATGGCTGGCACTTCGACCTCGATGTGATGTGGCGCCGTGGCAGCGGCCGCTTGCACAATCTCCGCGGGGGGAGCCATCACCTGCTCGCGGTGCTGCGCGTCGCACGCGATCGGCGCGCGCAGCTTGGCCTTGTACACGCACGTGGACGGCTCCTCGATGTCGTACAGCTCCATGGGCAGCGCGCCGCACTCAATGTCGACAGTCAGCGACCGTTGCGGCCCGTTCCAGCACTTGGTGCCACCTGTGAACTCCAACCGGTACGGGTTCTCCTCACCGGCATCCTCCTCAGCTGTCTCGCTGTCCTTGGTTGGGAGATCTTTCATGCTGCCGAGGCTCGTGCGGTCCTGAGTCGCCTTGCCGAAGAAGCAGATCTTGTATGTGTACGCTCCGCCAGGCGCCGACTCGACACATTCGTCGCGAAGAGGGAGGAAGATGCTGTCCGGGCCGTAGTTCTTGCTGAGCACGCTCTTGGCAGTCTCGAGGCTCTTTTCCTCCGTCGAGAGCTGGCGCTTGACCTCGTCGCGAGCGTCACGGGCAGCCGATGTCTCCGTGCGAGAGAATCTCTCGCTCTCCGTAAGCGCCTCGAGGAGCACGTCCAGTGGGTGCGACTCCTCCTCCGGCAGCGCGAGTTCTTCCTCCTCTTCTTCCTCCTCGTTTGCTTGCTCAGGAGTGGGAGGAGGCACCTCACCACCCTCCGCTTCAGCTTTGGCTCGCGCCTCAGCCGCTTCGCGCGCCTCCTGTTCGCGCTTCTCCTTCCTCTTTCTGCGCTCTTCGATCTGCCGCTCGATGCGCTTTGTTTCCCGCCGGCGCGTGTCCTCGCGCAGCTTGTAAGCCGACGCGGCGTCTTCCATCTCGGTCGCGCTCTTGAGCGTCTGCGCCTCATCCTGCTCTTCAGACAGCGCAGCGGCAGCCTTTTCGCGTGCAGCGTGGACGCGCGCGACTACATCGTCGCTGGACGAGACGCGGTGCCGCGCCAAGTCGAGCACGAGCGTCGCGAGCTGCCGCTGGGTGAGCTGGCTCAATCCGAGCTGCTCCAGCAGAGTGTCCTCCTTCTCGAGCACCAGCTTCTCGCGCTGCTCTCGCTCCACGCGCTCCTCCTCTTCCGCGCGCGCCTCGAGCTGCTCCAGCTGCACGCGCAGCGACTGCGCCGCGGCGTCCAGCGCCGTCACGTTCTCCTGCGCCTCGGCCACCGCCGCCGCCGCGCGCGTCTCCAGCTCATGGCGCTCGCGCTCGCCGTCCTCCAGCACGCGCAGCTGCTCCGCCCGCTCGGCATGGAACGCGGCCATGCGCTCGCTACACGCGTCCGCGGGACACGCGGCGCCGGTCGCGTACTCGTCCGACCCATCGCAGCAGTCTGCTCACACGTCACACATTTGTTGCCACACACACACGTCGCACGAATCAGAGGTTACATGTGGAAGACACAGGTCTGATTGGATCTGAGAACACCAACCGCAGAGGCCGTCGTTGACTCGGGAGGTGGGGATGGCGGCGGGAAAGTACCCGGCGTTGGCGCAGTGGAAGGCGGCGCGCGTGTGCGAGCAGGCTGACGTGCCCGGCTCGTCGGCGCCGTCCGCGCAGTCGCAGTAGTTGTCGTTCAGCCGCGCGGTCGGAAGCACGCGCGCGCCGGCATCGCACGAGAACTATCGATCGTAGTGTCAGGAGAGGCGTTTCCCGACCTGGCGGCGAGTAGCCGGCCGCACGCACCGTGGGGGCGACGCGGAGGCGCTCCTGCAACTCCGGAGAGATGCCGCGAAGATCCACGGACGAGGCGGCAGCGCCCGAGAGCGCGGTGGTGGCCAGCAGCGCGGCTGTCGCGAGCGCTGTCGGTCGAGCGCGCACCATGCTCGGAAGTTACGCTTTGGTTACGTTTTGCGTGCGAGCGGAGGGAAATGGAATGGATACTGAAGCCTAGTGTAAGGTGACGTGACGTGGCAGAAAGGATCGGCACACTTGCTGACGGTATGCCTGGAAACTCTGTCCCGAAAACATTCGTGCATACTTGAATAGTTGTGTTCAGATTTATTATATTCGATGAGGTGCATATATAGAGTGGGCCACATAATTCACTGTTCCGAACACAACCGAAGGATTTTCTGTGACGTGGGGACAGCCCGGCTTCATGCTTCATGCTTCATGCTTCATGCTTCATGCTTCATGCCGTGCTGTCTTCCTGCCTCCACGTTCGTGGTGCCATCATGATGCCGATGGCGCCTGCATTTACCATGCGAGGCGGTGTCGGTTGCTGCTGATTTTCTGCAGTCCAAGCTTCCTGCTGGTTGGGTGTCACCCCGGAAGTGACACCTCGTCCGGTCAGTCGAATGGGACGGAATGGAGAGCGGTGGCGTCGTGTTCCTTTGCAGCTTGCGCCGCTCTCTATATCTTTACTTATGTCTGGTTGGTGCTCCACTTGTCTTCTTCTCTCCTAAATAATCAATCACGCCGTGCGCTATCTCGCGCGCGCTCGTGCAGCCTGGCCTAACCTATCGTTGTCTTGCTGTTGCTTGCGTGGGGTGATCTCTATCTGCCGTCGGCGGCGTCCTCGCCCTGGCGTCACACGTTCACGAACGAAGGCGAGCGCAGCAGCATGGGCGGCTGCGCGCTGTCGCTGCAGTGCGGGCTCTTGGACTCGCCCTGCTCCTCGTCGCTGAACAGCAGCGCCTCCAGGATCTGCAGGTCCAGCGCGCTGAACAGGTTGCTCTCGGGCACGGCGGCCGCGTCCATGTCCAGCACCCGCCCGTGGTGATGCGGATGCCAGGTCGCGGCGGTCGGCGCATGCGCAGCAGCGGTGGTCGGCGCGTACCCCCGGAAGGCGCGCGCGTGTGTCGGCGACGAGGCGGAGAAGCGCATGCCCGCGGCCATGGCGGCCGGCGCGCTGAGCGCGCGCTGGCGCTGCTGTTGCTGCTGTTGCTGCTGCTGCTGCTGCTCGCGCATTTGCATCTGCATCTGCTTCTTGAGCACGCGCCTCCGGTGGTCCAGGCGCATCTGGTTGCGGTTGGCCTTCTCGCGGTGCATGGCGCAGAACTTGTGCAGCCCGCCGCTCTTCTTGTTCGTCCGCGGGTTCTCGCACCGCTTGCTCGAGTACTGGCAGCGCAGCTCCTCCGGCAGCGCGTCGGCGTCGCCCGCCGCGTGGGTCGATAGATCGAACGACATGCTCGCTACAGTCGCTGGCGGTGGTGCTGGTGCTGGTGTTGGGGTAGTCGACGTCGTCGATGGGATGCTGCTCGTATTAATAACACCGGGCTGGCAGTCGGCGGCGGCGACCGTTTACTCAGTGCGGGGGGAATTGAGGTGTGACGCCACCAGCCGGGCGTCTCGCGGCGCGCAGTCCGCCCGCCACCAGTGAGTGCATGCGTGCCGCTTCCACGGGTCTGCGTGTCAAGTGGGAGTGCGGCGCATCGCTTCGAGTGGGCGGGCGTCTCGTGTCGCATGGTGGCTTTAGTGATCGCGAGTGTGTGGGGTGTGGGGGGGTGGGAGACCATCACTCTGCAAGCATAATAATATCCAGTGGGTCCGGATGTCCAGGACGATCCAGAACACTCGACCACGCCACCACTCGCGTCGGATGATGGAGGATGTGTGGACCACACCCTGCTCGACGTTTTTTGGCTCGATTGCTGCGAAAAAATGCGAAGGGACAGAACGGATTGCGTCACACAAGAATGCGACATGGGTCGTGGACATGCTTTTAGTAGATAAATATGCGCTTTTCTCTAGTGTAAATTTTGCTTTTTCTGTGAGAAAGCACAGTTTTAAGCAGAAATAGTGCAGGAATAGCGGGTGGCGCTTTCATCCCTGCCAAGTAATACAATGCGACAGGACCTTCGTGCAGACTGCGTGGCTGAAAGCTCGGCATCCGTCACCAGGCACATTGCTGCGTCGTCGACCCAAGCACGGTGGGCGGCCAGCGTAATCCACAAAACAGGGTGACGGTGAGCGGGCGGGTGTTGGTGTTGTCGCTTCGGGTGCGATGAAGCAAACCCCGTGCTGCAGGCGCGACCTTGCGGCGCGGCTCTAATTTTCGCGTCTATTCGTTGACACAATTTGGTGGATTTTATGGTTTGCATCCGCTGGACAGAAAATTTTCGACGAAAAATGAGCACATTTGCCCGAAAATATCCCGATCCGAGCCATACTGTACCAACACTCACCAGTGCGCCGGACGCTTCAAGATGCCATCCATGGCGCTGCGCAACATGCCCGCTCGCTCCCCGACGTGGCGCCGCGACCGCCAACCATCGGTTCGCGGTACTGTACAATAGCAACACGACACCGACTCGAAAGAAACGCAACACCACCACCACCATCACCACGCCAACAAAAGCAACAGCAGCAAGAGGTTCCAGTTTGCTGCGGAACGCCGCCGCAGGCAATTCACCGCGCAGCACCACGCCCCAGTTCTCCTGCCATGCGGACCCCGCGAACAGCCGCCACGTTAAACGCTTCAATTTAGTCGAATCGTCGCTGGTATCAGGTGGCGCAAACCATATGATCAGTATGATCGGCCCAGCCCAGCCCAGCCTGCGGGCGTTGTGCATCCATGCATCGCCGCTTCGCATGCGGTCCAGGCTCGTCGGTGGCGGTGGCGGCTCCAGACTTGGCTGGTCGGCAGCTTTCGAGCTGCTCCACCGATCACAATCAAGTCGGGACCGCCTCTCTCGGATCCCACAGTGTTCGCGAGCGAGGGACGAACACGCTCTCTCCGGTCCCTCTTCTTACAAATATCAAGTGAAAAGGATGGACCGTCACGCTTGGGACACGTCCGTCGTGGCGAGCGCCGGTTTTCGAATCCATTTCCCCAATTTGGCGGCCGTCCGGCTCTCGTCACGCGGCCATTCCGATGGTTGGCGGCCCGCGTCTCGCCGCCGCAACGCGACGACCAGTCCAGTCCAACGAGAGCGAGATAAGAATTCGAACGCCTCCCGAGCGAACAAGACGCTTGCTTATTCGTGGCGAGGCACCTGATCTCGAGAGCCTGCTTGCACGAGTGTCCACCTTCCCTTCATTGTCGGGAAGACAAGGCGGTCACGAACTGGAGAGCGATTTGCTCCACGTGCGAGGAGGCAGGTGATGAACCGCATCATGACATATTTCGTGTGGCGCTCGTCGCGCGGTGAGGCAGCCCTCGATGCCGGAATCAGGTCGCGTCGCTCGGGCTGAGTGACGCGACGGACATCCTGCGATTTGAAGTGACCACTGTGAAAGAGGCTGAAAAGCCCAGCGAGCAAACGTTCGGGGCGAATGCGATCCTGCTCTCTCCAGCTCGCCCGGCATGCGCGATATCATCAAGGAGAGGCGGGCAATGGCGGAGTTTGGCCAATCGTGTCAAATATTCATGGAGTATTTGCCTCTGGATTTCCTGTGGGAGTCTAGAGCATCAGCGGTACCGCAAGGACGACCATGAGCAGGCTGGAAGTGGAGTTAAGCGTGGCCGTCGCTGACACGGGATTCGAACTCGTCGTGGCCGAGGCGCCACCGTTGCTGTCGTTCAGGAGGCTGAGCGACTGCCCGTCTTGGTCCACACACCTCACAAGCTAAGTACCATCGAATACTTGCGATGCATACGCTTCGGGACACGAGTTGCCCCATTCGTCCGCGTCGTCGTTGGTGCCGACGTAGCAGCCCATGGACGAGAAGGTGACCTTCGAGGACAGCGCCATGCTGTAGAATGGCTCCGACTCGGACGAGTTGTACCCTGTACTGTTAGTGAACGTCGCGGTGTTCCTCGCGCAGCCATCTGGGGTGGCCTGTTGATCCCAGAATTTCAATTCCAGTGTCATGGCCTTGCATCTGCAGCTACCGGGCTCGTGAAAGGTGCGTGGTTCATCGCTGCACACTTCGCCCTGGCAGCCCAGTTTGCACTGGTCACCCACGAGTGAGAGTGCCAGGTCGACCCTATCGAGACCCTTTTCGAGTCGTTTGATCTCTACACCGACCGCTTTCGTGGCCTTCAACCCCACCAGAAGGTTCATAGCTGTGATCTCACGCAGGAAGAGAAAGGTTCGGGTTCCGAACACTTTGGTAGCTGGCCGTTGAGCCCCTTCACACATGTCTGGAGGTCGTCGATAGCGTCGTTGATCTCTTCCGCGGCAAAGCGCACGACGGATCCAAGTGGGTCGCTCATGAAGTCGTTGACTGCGCTTCAGAGCCCAGGCAGAATCTCATCCAGGTTGATAGGGGTCACCTTGTCAAAGACACACCCAGCGAAGTGGAAGATGTTCAGGCACAGCTTGGAGCCGTCCGAGCAGTCGATCGTGCCGAGCCAGCAGTCATTCGTGTCGACTGTCAGGAGCGACATGCTGCTCGCCCAGTCGCGGTATGACGAGTGGACTTGGACAGCCGAAGAGTTCTTCAGTTGCAAAACGGGAGACTTGCTGCATGCCCCAGGGAGTGCGAAAGCCGCCAGCACAACAGCGACCGGGTAGTGAAGCTGCATGTTTGTGTTAATGCTTTGTTTTCGGGGTGAGCGACAGCGCATGTCGAGCAGCGTCTCTTCTTGGACACAGTGAAGTGGATGCAATCCTGGTCCCTGCCTTCGTGACCAAAAGCAGGCTATAATATACACTCATCGGATACGAGTTGTGCTTGCAGCTCTCACTCAGCATGAATGAACAGCGACAGATCCGTTTGAAGGCGCGGGTCAAATCTCAGACAGTGTCAAAGCCCGAGCCGTTCTGAAAGGAATACCACGTGGACGTCTTCGCTCAACACCTTCCACTCGCGCGAGTCCGCATCAGGCAGCAGCAATGCAATACGATGCTGTTCCTGACAGACGTTGCCACGGATCCACTGCCGTTGTGTTTCCTTCATACCGGTTATGGCTCGGTATCACATTGAAGTGGTCAGGTATTCTTCGTCAGGCGGTTCAGCGCTGCTGCCGGCTCCATCTGCGGCGAATCCACTTGGTTCCAGTATGGAAACAGGCTCCAACGCCATGAAGACGGCAGCAAGGAGCTGGCATGCGCCTCGCGCATGGAGCGCCGCGCTGATACCACGATTGACGCATCACCGATGCGCTGCCAGCAGCATGGAGCAGGACAGATGCATCTCGTCCGTGCACTGCGGTGGCCGGAGGAGCGAACCCGGCGCGGCACCGAACGCTTGAGCTTCCGAGGCGATAGGCGCTTGCTGTTCGTCCACCGTCGACACCTGCGCGTGATTGCAGACGCCTCCTGCAGGTTCTGACGGTGCAGTCGACGCGACGATGGGCAGCGTGGAAGCTGTGCGGGTGGTGAGCAAGCGAGTTCGTCGGTCGTCTGGGTGGTGAGCAAGCGGCGCCGAGACGATGGCGGTGGAGACTCGAGTTGGCGAGCAGCGAGAGCTGCTGTTCATGTTGTTTGTGTTGGCGTTATCTTCTACTGATGTTCGGGAGAGGCTCTTCTCCCTGCAAAATTGTGGATTGAGGCAGACATGCAGGCATGCACAAAATCGGGGAGGCATGCAGCGTGCCTCCCTCTGCTTCGGGTGTGGATGGTGAGTGTTGTACAGTCTATCGAGGCGCAGCGTCGATGAAGAGCGGGCGGGCCGCGATTCCGTCGTCGCGGCGCTCGGGAGCGTGGTCAGGGCCGCTCACAGCGTCATGTTGGTGGCCGGGAAGTCGAAGAGGCTGGCGGTGGACGCGTCCAGCGCGCCAGGGAAGTGGAGCGTGCCGTTGCCGGCGGCGGCCAGGAAGGCCTCGTCGTCCTCGTCGTCGAAGAGCATGACCTCGAGCATCATGACTTCCTCTGGCGTGAGGTTGCAGATCGGCCGGCCGTCAAACATGCTGGCGGCGGCGGCGGCGGTGGCCGCGTCGCCCGCGAGCATCATGCCCGGCTGCGGCTGAACGCCGGCCTCCATGAATCGCTTCTTGCGCTCGATCATCTGCTGGCGGATGAGCCGCCGCTTCTGCTGCATACGCTGCTGGTTGACGTTGGCCTTCTTGCGGTGGAAGTCGCACAGCTTGTGCAGGTCGCCGTTATCCTTGACCGCGCGGTGGTTGTTGCACAGCTTGCTCGGGTACGAGCAGCGCACTTCGGTGGGCAGCGTCGCGGCGGTGGAGGTGGTCGTGGGGGGCGTCGACATGATAGACTGGTGGGTGTGGTGGTGGTCTCGCTGTGTGTGGGAGGAGTGCGGAGTGAGGCGTGGCTATGAGAGCTGGGCACACGCGTTCGGGTGGATTAATCGACCGCGCGGGTGGAGGGCTGGCTCGTCAGTCGGAGGCAAAATTGAACAATGAGCGGACCTGCGAGACGCGGCCGCGCTCCGAGCTGCTCCTCCCCGTGTTCGCCCCTTTGCTCGCCATGTGGAGACGGTCAGCTCGAGCGCGAGGCGGCCGAGATGGCAAGTGGCGTCGTTCGGTTGTGCCGCGTGCTCCTGGTCGCCGGCCTCCTCCTTCTCGCTCCTTTGCAAGTGGCAAGCGCGCGGTCCGAAACGATTCCGACATTGCGGCATTGCGAGACGCCCGCCAGAAGCCAGAAGGATTCCGTGGACGGCCGCGCGCGCCTCCATGGCGGCTCCGCTGCGCCTCGAGCAAGCACATCGCTGTGCCTCTCTTCTCTCTCTTTCTGTCCTCCTAGTGCTCTCGACCGGCTAATAATTCGCGAGGCGGTGGCGGTGACGGTGGCGGTGGCTCCATCACCGCCCTGGTGGAGTGACGAGGTGGAAATTTCGTGCCTTTCAATGGGTGAAGGCTTGTATTGCCTGGCCAAAGGCGTGGGGTGAGTATTGTGCCGTCGGCGACCCCACCATTGCGCAATGAGCGGCTGCCGACGTTCTTCTCTCGGTCGTTGCGCCATGCGTTTTCCTCATGCGCAAGCCAACGGCGTGGACGGCCGAGAAGCAGGGACGGACGCGAGAAGAGACCGAGTACGATGCGGAGACGCCGCGGTGGCTTCGGACGATGTTCAACGGGCGAGAGGAGCGCCTCCAGACTCGACACGGCGCGATCCGACGTGCAAGGCGAGCACGCATACGTGTCCGTCTGGCCATCGTGAAGGCTGCATGCATGTGAGCGAGCCTTGCATGCTCGGTCTGTGATGCAGCCCATCCCGGGGCGGCTCAACTCGAGCGAGAAAGAGTCGGGAGTTGGGAGCCGCACCGCACCGTGTCGCGCGCACGGGTGAGTCGCCACGAAAGCATCCGACGGCACGACGAGCCGGCTCCGGCCCACGAAGCGACGCTGGACGCTTCCTCAGCCCTCGGCGATCACCAATGCGAGGCGCGTTCACGGGTGTTAAGCGCGGCAATGCAACAACGGCGAGACGAGTCTGAGACCCACCGCGCATGATATGCCAGTGCTCAGGAGTGAGCTCACGCCGCGTCGGAACCTGCGAGTTGAGTCAAATGGGGGAGGCGTGGATCAGGTTCAGCCGTGGCCGTCGGCCGCGATGCGTAACGGGGCAAGCGTCCAGTTGGCCACCAGAACGTGGAAGGCTGGGCGGCTTTTCACGCGCAGGCGCCGGCCAGGCGGGCGAGATCCACGCGCGTCGATCGCAGATGCTCGAGCATTTGCGGTGGATCGGAGGTGGCGAGTGGATTTTTCACCTCCGTGGGCTGGAATGGAGAGGAATGGACGCCTGATCAGGCTGCAGACTCGCCTCGTGCTCGCCCGAGACGTGTGGCCAAGCGGCCAGAGCTTGATGAAGCGGATGGCGGAGCAATCGACAGCGTTACGCTGGAATCGGGAGCTACGTGGCATCAGAAGCGGCGCTAAGTTCGACACCGACGAAGCCACGCGCCAGGAGAGAAAGTCGACGGTCGAGAGACCGTTGTGGACCCTCCGTGAGCCGCAACCGTGCGAAAGCTGCAGGGGCGAGCAGAGAGGAGGGACTCTGAAGCTTCGATCCGCAGTTTAGACCTGCGTGTCCGTCCGCGAGAGGAAGCGCCGGCGTACCGCACACAGTGAGGGACGGGCAGAGCGGCGCGAGGCACGTCACCCGCCAGCCCGCGGCTCTTTCTGGTCTTCTCGTCTAATGCCTCGGACACGAACCCACGTGGGCGTCGGGCGTGCGCGTGGAAGCCGAGAGAAGACGGATGGTCTGGTCGAGACGCTGGCGCACTGGCGGGTGGATCAGAGGCGCAGAGCCTGCGCGCTTGAGGTCGGACGGACAACGGGCTCCGAAGCCGCTTCACGGCGCGACAACCTGCACCACGTCAACGATCATCATTCCGACGAAATCGTACTGTTCTTTACCTTAATTGAAGTCTCTTCATAATAACGACATGTCGTTGTTGTGAAAACAGACGAATGCCGTCGCTGGAAAGGACAGCAGGAACGTGTTGAAGTGGATGCATGTCATGTTGATCGGTCACATTTTCGTATTGGAGACCGACGGCGCAGGTATTAAGTATGGGGAAAGGCGGGACCGGAGCGTGCTCGACGCGCTTTGTGCGCGACAACCTGGCGTTGCTTGGCTTCGGGGGCCGCAAGGACGCGCTGGTGCAGGCGGTCAAGGAGCTGTTCGAGAATGGTGCGTGGGGCGGGGGACGGGGGTGCTGGGGAGGGGGCTGACGTTGTTGCGGTTGCCCTGTATGGACGGGATGGACTAGCGCTGGACGCGACGGGGGCGATGGGCGGCGACCGCGACCGGGAAGACGCGTCGCTGGACCTGCTGCGCGTTAGCGTACGGACGAGCGCCGTCCATGCCGGGTGCGTCGATATCGTCTGCGCCGACACGGGCGGCGGGATAAGCACGCACCGCATCAAAGCGCTGTGTTGCGGGGCCTTCGAGACCACAAAGCGCGCTGGCGGAGAGAAGGCAGCAGTCACCGCCGGCAAATACGGTGATCTCGTTGTGAAGCGTCCGGCTGTGGCTGCTTTTGGTCCTTCTAACCCCCTACTGCATCAGGTGTCGGGCTCAAGGCCGCGGTCTTGTACAGCCAACTCTTCGATAGCAACGCCAGTCTCCGAGTCGTGACGACGTCTAGCTCGACGGAGATCCTGTGCGTCAATCTCCAGATCAACCCCGACTTGGAAGAGGCGGCGGTCGTCCAGAGCGTGACCCACTTCTCGGTCGACGAAATCCACCAGTGCTTCTCGGGCACGGAGATGCGCCTGACGATCCCGTGCCCTGACAGTTTGACCGAGGTCGAGGACGCGGTGGATCACTTGGCCATGTACTTCCAAAGCCTCGGGTACACGCTGCCTCCGTTTGTATCGGTCACGTTCTCGGTCGAAGTCAGCGAGACGAGCACGCTGGTCGAGCTGAAGCACGGCCTCGAGCCTGTCGACCGGTTCATCGCAGAGCTTGGAGCGCAGGAAGACGAGGTTGTCTTTGAGTATCAGGAGGCCGACGAGTTCTCAGTGAGCTGCATGGGCGTCCTCAAGCCGAGCAAGCTGGCATCGCAGCCGACGCATGTGGACGTCTGCCTTCTCCGCTACGTGAACCACGTGCCGTTGCTCAACATGGAAGACTTGTTCGTGTGCGGCATTACAACCGGAGTCGCGGCGCATAAAACGTGGAAGCGCTACGGACTGCGGTCCCGCGAGACATCGACGCCTCTCGTGACCCAGCTCGTCGCCGCTCCTGTCCACCCCGCTGACAAGTCGTCGCCCGAGGATCGCGCGTTACTCGTCGTCGCCGTGGACGTCTGTAGCCGCGTCGACGGCCATGGAATCAAGTACAGCTCCATGAGGAAGACGCGCGTCGACAAGAGCTACGCGCGCCCCACGCAGGCGTGCTTTGCGGCCATGCTGCGCCAGCTCGAGGCCGCCGGACGCCTGCTCACCCCTCAGCAGCAGCAGC
The DNA here is from genome assembly GCA_023338075.1 of Phytopythium litorale. Taxonomy (NCBI): domain Eukaryota; phylum Oomycota; class Peronosporomycetes; order Pythiales; family Pythiaceae; genus Phytopythium; species Phytopythium litorale. Next base: position 26,667 of record JAADYB010000190.1, read on the forward strand.
TGGAGCAGCTCACCGCCGACTTCGCCCCGCTGATCGCAAGAGCGGCTCTGGCCATCACGAGCCAGTCGCATGGAGCCCCAGTGCCGGGTGTGGCGAGCAGCAGCGCCTCAGACGAAGCAGCCGTCGTCCGCCGCCTCCAACGCGCACTGCACCATCATCATGCGTCGCTGTCATCGCGGTGATACCAAGGTGAGTGACTGTAACGGACTTATCTATTGGAGGCGGCCCGAACGGTACAATGTCCGACTGACAGGTGTGTATCGGTTTGGGCAGGGAAAGCGGCCGGGATTGTTGGGCGGCAGACCACCCTCGACGACGGAGAAAGGAACGGGAAGGGGATCGCCATGTCGGCCATCGGTGCGCTGCGTCAGCTGGAGAAGGAGAAGAGCAAGGACCCGAGCAAGAGCGGCATCAAGGTCGGGCGATGGCGCTGCCGCGGTGGTCCGGAGATGCCGAGAAGTCTGACGACGGTGTTTTGGCGCAGGCGCTGTTCACGAACCTGCCGTCGCGCATTCGCCACTCCAAGCCGGTGACGAGCTCGATCGCGTTCGCTATCAAGGTGATAGCGTCCCTCAACGTGCGCTCGTTGAGATGCACAGAACTAACGGCCTGTGTGCGCCGTCCAATTCCAGTCGTACGCGACGTCGGGCCGGTGGCTATGGATCCTCTCGACCACGGTGCTGATCACGCTCGTGCCGCTCAGCATTGAGGTACCTGTTTGTTGCGCGCGCGTGAGCGTCTATTTTCGCGCTTGTCTGACTTCGTCTGCCACCCATCGGTCGGCGCAGCTTCTGCGCGAGGAGCAGACGAACGAGGTGGTCAAGGAGCTGGTGAGCAAGGGCTTCACCTACAACCAGATCCAGGGCATGGGCTACCAGGCGACCCAGCAGCAGAGCACGCTCGCCGGCACCGAGGGGGCCGCGCAGTAGAGGGGGAAGCCACGCTCAGCAAGCCAGCAGCGGCATCTATCGGGCTGGCGGGACGCCCCTCCACCGCTGACGTCGACCTGGATGGCAAGTAGATGAACGGCGCCTCCACCCTCCCCGAGGGTCTTCGTGCCGCTCAGCCAGCACTTGTGCCGGAAGGACAGCGCGGACTCACGTCTGCGAGGTAATACATTTTAATCTGGCGCTGCCGGTCTCCTTCGCGGCACACGCGACGTGTATTCAGGACGCGTTACGCCGCGCGCTCGAGCGCGCAAGCTGTTCCTGCTGCCATCTAGCGGCTGCCACCTACTCCACGTTGCCAACGAGCCATACCCATGCTCGCACGGCGGCTCTAGTCGCTCTTCTTCTTCTTGCTGTTGGAGCGGATCATGACGAGCCCGATGAAGGTGGCGGCGCCACAGAAGAGCAGCACGAGCAGCACGGCCGGGATGGCGATCGCGTAGTGGTACGGCAGGAAGAAGCGCTGTGCCGGGTGGTCCTCATCGATGAACGGCTGCATGCACAGGCGCGCAGGCACCGCGGAAGGTCAGGGGGGACGCAGGGACTCGAGCGGCGGCGCATTCGGCCGATCGACCCACCGTCAGGATGACCCACGCCGTGTAGTACACGTAGACGGCGACGCTCACGAGCAGCAGGGCCGCGCCCGCAGCCTTGTCCGATGCTCCCTGAGGATCAGCGCTGCGTGTCAGTCCGGTCCGGTCTGTTGCCAGCCCAAGAGGCCCGCAGGCCGCGCACAGAGCGCACCATGATCGAGGCCTTGGCGATCAGCACTGAAGCTCCACGTTAGTGCCAAGTGACCTCGACTGTCATTGTGCGTCCTTGTTTATAGCGTCACGATCCTTATGAAATCTGAACACCACTTATTTAATGTGGTGTACATCATATCCTGATACTCTGGACAGCCACACGAATGATCCAGAGCAAGAGGTGAAAGGGACGCATGCGAGCTGCTCTGCTGCCAAGGCGAGGTTATAAATATGCTCTGGACGACCTGCGATGCATCACCTCACGCCTTCCGAGCCCTGCCGTTCCTCTTGCGCGCGTCCGTCGTCTCTGCCGGCAGTCGGCGGCTGTGGAGGTAGCCCGAGTAGACCACGCGGGGCCTCCGCCTCGCGCGCTGGTTCGCCTGCAGCTTGGCGATCGCGGCGGCCGCCAGCAGGAGCAGCCCGACGATCGCGGCGGCGGGTAGGAGCAACCAGAGCCCGACGATCCAGGCGTAGTGCACCGCCGCGACGGCGAACGCGTCATACAAGTGCGCGAGCGACACGAGCGCTCGCGCGACACCGTCCTGCACGTCGCGCCACGAGAACAGCGGCTCGCTCGGCTGCTCGGCGTCCCGTTCTTCTCGGCAGGTCTGGTTGGTCACGGGGACCGCATCCGCAGGGTCTGCCGTGTCGGGGACGCGCTTGAACTGCCTGATGGCGGCCGTCGCGTCCGCCGCCGTGCTCGCGAGCAGCGACTGCACCTCTGCTAGCGCCGCGCGCATCTCCTCGCGCAGACTCGCGCGGACCGCCAGCATTTTGCCCCGCGTCTCGCGCACGAACGCCAGCGTCTCCTGCTGCTCGCTGGCGAACATGTCGGCCACGAGGCGGCGCGAGGCGTCCAGCCGCTGTGCGAGCGCCTCCTGCTCGCGCGTCACCTGCTGCAGACTGGCGGCGAACTGCGCGTCCACCGCCGCCAGGTCGCGCACGCCCAGCGCCGGCGCCAGCTGCTGGGCGGTGGCATCCTCAGTGGTCCACGTCGCGGCCGCCAGGAGCAGCGGGACGGCCCGAGACAAGCGGTGCGAGCAGCACGGCAGCCTCATGACGACAGGTCTCGACACCACCGTGGGAAGCGGTCGTTTTCGCTTTGCGGCGATTGTTGCTGGGATCAGCACGCGCGTTCTGTGTTTGACTTGGAGAATGTATGGAACTGTTGGCTTATTCACTTGGAGGGGCATCGCGGTACTACTCAAACCGTTGTATCAGTTGTGAGGTTACTAACGGTACGACCGCTGCAACCTGGTCAAGTTTGCTCGCTCGACGTCATGAACGCCACCAGCAATGATCGACATGCTCATGCGTGCATTACCCCCTGTAGTAGTTCAAGCGCTGACAACTGACAGAAGGAGTGGCCGCGCACTACTTTGGGGGTAGCGCGCAGGACACGCGCAGCTTCATGCCGTTGAACTCCTTGCCGTCCAGGTCCTCGACCGCGCGGTGCATGTCCTCGGCGCTGCGCAGCGTCACGAAGCCGAAGCCGCGCGCCGTGATGCGCACGGTCTCGTACCCCAGGTACTGGAACAGGAACGACAGCTCGTCCCGCGACGTGCCCTGCGGCAGGTTCCCCACGTACACCTCGAACGGGTGAGGCGGCGGGTGGTACCGCCCTCCACCGCCATTGCCTCCCCGGTAGCCGCCGCTGCCGCCACCGCCGCGATCACCGCCGTCGTACGCGCCACGGGGGCGATACCCTCCGCCGCCCAGGCTGCCTCCAGCTCCACGGCGAAGCTGCTCCAGGCTCGCGGGGATCTCCGCGTGGCCCCACCAGACGCTGTGCACGATGACGCCCTCCGAGTTGCCGTTCTCGTCGCGCGTCGGCACCGTCAGCACCAGGTTCTCCCCCTCGCGGATCGGCACGCGGTGCTTGAACTCGTCCTGGAACACTTCCTCCAGGAACACGAGGAAACCCGTGGCCGCGATCGTCAGACGCAGCGTGAACGGCTCACCGAAGACGATGGGACACCGCGGGAGCGGCTGCGAGCAGCCCCACCGTCCGTCAATGTTGCTGTTCTGGATGATGTGGCCTCCGCGCTGGCGACGCGGGTTGAAATGGTACAGCACCGTGCCTGGGTATGGCGCGCCGCTCAACAGACTCGTCTGCGTGCTGATGTTGAAACAGCAGCGCGACGAGCGCGGGGGCATGGTCGCGTGGATGATGAGCGTGTTGTTGGTCGAGAAGGCAATCTCAGGGAGTACGAGCTCCAGCGGTTGCTGCGTCGACGAGTCCCAGTCGTCACTGCGGATGAAGCTCTCCAGCGGCAGCTTCACGCACGCACGCACAGGCTCTCGTTAGCCTCGACAGACTCACAGCAGCCAAGACAATGATAGCAAGCCTCACCTGGATGGCGCTGCGGCCGCCGTTGATCTTGATCTCACCCGGCTTGTCACTCTTGGTGCGCGGACGCTTGACGTTGTGCATACCGCCCACCACGCTGCCCGAGCCGCCCTTGAGGATGTCCGTGAGCGGGTTCGTGCGCTTCACCGCCGCGGACCCTCCGTTCCCGGCCGCAGCGACACCCGGACGCGACGTGACCACCGCCTTCTTGGCCATCAGCAGCTTGGCGCGCTCGACCGCCGACAACGCTGGCTTGGCGCCGACCGCAGCGCCGCCGCTCCCGCCGGACCCACCGCCACCAACGGCCCCGCCGCCCGTGCGCTGCGCCAGGAAGTTCTGCACACGCTCCCGGTCGCTCGACAGCTGCCGCTTGAGCGTCGTCCCGCCTGCGGTCGCCGCCACCGCCGCCGCGCTCTTAGCCGCTAGGTTCTTGCCCGGCGTCGAGCTCCCGGCCGCGGCACTCGGTGACGCGCCCGCGCCGTTCGCCGCCGACACGTTCACACCGGCCAGCGCTCCGCCCGCCGCGTCCAGAGCGTCATCCTGTCGTGGAAACCGGGCGTCACGCAGCGTGTGAGTGCGAAGAGAGAGAACGGCACTCACCGCCACTCGCCAACGGGACGAACACGTACCCCCGCCGCGGCCGAGAAGAGCTCGAGCAGCAGGATCTCCTGCTTGGTCAGGTACTTGTCGTCGAACGGCTCCAGCTGCAGGTGCTGCTGCAGCTCGCGCAGCGACGCGTCCTCGTCCCTCGCGGCGTCCGCGGTCATCACCGGACCCGCCTCCTTGGCCATCCCGACTCGACCGCTTTCCGCCCCGCAAACCACTTGGATAAACTATGGTTCCGCGTGGTGCTCGCCGGCTTTTCTCGCGAGGGAAACATCCAGTTCCACAGGTATTATGTATGAGGATCGACAAGCATTGTATCATGTATTGGGTTGGAAAGGGTTTCACGAGATTCGGACCTTTCGACACAAAAATGTCAAAAGATGCAATCCCGTTTCTAGCCGCGCTTGGCCTTCTTCTTCGTGGCGCTGGGCTCGCCGCTCTCGTCTTTCTTGCGCTTGTGCTTGCCCTCGCTCGCCTTCTTCTTCTTCTTGTCGTCCTCGCGCTCCGAGTGCTTGTCCTGCTTCTCTTGCTTCTCTTGCTTCTCTTGCTTCTCTTGCTTGTCGCTGGGAGGCATGGCGAACTGGTCCTTCTCGTTCAACTCGCGCGCGACCTTGGCTAGGTCCGGCCGCACCCCATCGAGCTTGCGCAGCCACTTGACGGTCATCTTCTTGCGACCCGTGCGCGTCTTGCGCCACACGCCCGGGAAGTTCTGCGAGCTGCAGAAGTTCTGCGTCACCGCTACCGTGTCCTCCACGTTCAGCACGGCGTGCCACCAGCCGCCGGGCACGAACACCGTCTCGCCGGGGTACTGCATGAACTCGATGCAGCCGAGTGCCTCGGGCGAGTTCGCGCGCTTGATGCGTGGCAGCAGGTCCATGAAGTAGTTGACGGCCTCGTCGTCCTCGCCGCGCTGCACGTGCTTCTTGCCGCTCACCACACTCTTGGGCACGTGCGGCGGGAAGAGCACCCAGCGCTTGCGTCCGACAATCAGCGTATTCCACGCGCTCGAGCCGAGCGGATCAAGGTGCAGCGTCGTGCCCGACCGCTTGGGGCCGACGAGGAACCAGCGGTACGGCGGGCGCCGGTCCTCACCCACGAGCTCGAACAGGTCTTCCGGAAAGTACTTGGGCACCTTGTAGTCCGCCAGCAGCGGCTTGGTGTCCTTGTGGTCGTCAAACGTGCTGTCAAAGATGTACAGCGGGCTGTCGTCCGTCTGCAGCTTGAGGTACTTCATAAAGTACTTGAACTTGACGCGCACCGACTTGCCGTCGTCGTCCTCGCCGCACTTGAGCATCACGCGCTTGTAGTTCTTGCGCAGTTTCTGCAGACACGCCAGGCTCGGTCAGACCCCATCCCGCTCCTGCATGGCTCCGCGCCGTTCTCACCTTGAGCGACCAGTTCTGCAGCGCGCTCCAGCTCTCGGCCTCGGGGATGCCGTCGATCACCACGGGCTGGTACGGCCGCTCGTACTCGTCGATGAACCGCTGGACGCTCAGCTCGCTGCAGTGCTCGCGCTTGACGGCGTTCGCCTCGCC
>JAADYB010000191.1:0-32581 GCA_023338075.1 Phytopythium litorale
GACCGAGCTGAACGCCAGGGGCCCCGGCAAGTGCATCCCGCTGCAGGCCAACCTGACGAGCGAGGAGGGTTGCAAGGCGCTGGCGGCCGAGATCGCCAAGCGCGAGACCCGCGTGGACGTGCTCATCAACAACTCGGGCGTCACCTGGGGCGGCGACCTGGAGCACCACCCGGAGAAGGGTGCGTTCGCATGGACGTCTCTTGTGTGGTGGTGATGGTACAGACGGACGGAGTGACGGACTGACGCTCGCTCGCTCCGCCAGCGTGGGACCGCGTGCTGTCGGTGAACGTCAAGGGCCCGTTCTTCGTGGTGCGCCACCTGCTGCCGCTGCTGGACGCGGCCGCCACCTCGTCGGACGCCGCGCGCATCATCAACATCGGATCCGTGGCGGGGCTCATGCCGCAGGCCATGGACACGGTCGCGTACGATACGTCCAAGGCCGCGGTGCACCACATGACGCGCGTGATGGCGGCCAAGCTGGCGCGCCGGCCCAACGGCGGCCACATCCTCGTGAACGCTATCGCGCCGGGCCTCGTGCCCACCAAGATGACCAAGGGCATTACGGACGTCACGGGCGCTTCGCTGGACGACGTGGCCGTCGGCATCCCCATCGAGCGCTACGGCAGAGACTCGGACATGGCCGGGCTCGCCATCTTCCTGGCCTCCAAGGCCTCGGGCTGGATCACCGGCATGGTCATCGCGAGCGACGGCGGCCAGATCGGCGCCGCCGAGTCGGGCATCATGGCGAACCTCTGAGGGCGGAGCGCATGCCGTACACTGGGCGTATTCGTTTTAGCAGTATAATGAAGCTACTGCGTGACCTCAAACAGTATGCGTTACAATAGTGCATTGGTTGTTGAGGGTGGGAAGGCGACACACTCACCCGCATGGAAGCGACGCTGGAGACACCCGCCGCGCTGCTGCTGCGTCGCTGGGCGGCGGCCGCGGCAGCAGGTAAGCCGTCACCGCTCTCGCGTCTGTATGCCTGTCCGCTGACTCGCCCCTCTCGCTCGCAGGCGCGCTGCGCTCCGGCGTGGAGGAGACGCAGCGCCGGCAGCTTCCTGGCGACCTGGGCGTCGTCGCGCAGTTCAGCGCGTCGCATCGGCAGGTCGGCGCAGTCGGCGGCTGAGCCCCAACCCAACCTCCCGCTCTCATCGCTTGTCTCCTGTGCGGTCTCCGTAGCTCAAGCGGCCAGTGGACGCGGCGCTGCTGGCTCCGAAAGCCAACACAGCAGCGCCGGCGTTCGACTTCACGCGGGCCAAGTGCGTCTCCGACGCGGACGGGTTGTCCTGCTGAGAGCACTGGTAGTCTGACCGACGGGCTGGCTGGGCGGCGCAGACCGGTCGAGTTCCTCGCGGGGATCGCGTTCGGAGCGGACCGAGTCGAGGTGTTCGAGCTGGAAGGCGGCAGCGTGGACGGCTTCCGCGCGCAGGCGGCCAGCGTCGCGCTCCTCAACGTCTCCCCGCTGGTCCGTCCCGCCAAGACGGCGCTGGGTGTCAGCGCGGGTCCACGACACTAACGCTTGCGGCACGCAGGTGCATGGCCACTCACTCGTGCTGCTCGATTGGGCTCTCGTGAAGCCGCAGCGACTGGAGCGCGACCTGCTGGGGAGAGGGGTCGCCTTCGCGCAGGCGGTCGACCGCGACAACTTTGCGCTCGGTGGGTCCATGTGGTCAACTGCGCACAGCGAGGAGCAGGGCGGGCTGACGGTCGCTTCGCTGCTGCGCGGCAGGCTTCAACAGCGCCGGCGCGTGGTCGTCCGTGAACCACTTCCACTTCCAAGGGGTTTTCTTCGCCCCGCCGGATGGCAGCTCGTGGACCAACTTCCCCATTACGCGCCAGCCTCGAGTCGACATGTTTCGCGTCGGAGCGAGTGCAGTCGCGCAGAGACTCCCTCGGTGGCCGATGGCCTGCTACGCTGTAGGGCTGCGTCACGGCGGAAGTAATGAGACCGTCAAGGCGACCAGGGACGTTGCCGTCGCGGACGTTGTCGAGGTCGCGTGGGCTCTCGTCCACGTCCTCCAGCAGCGCGAGATTCCGCACAACGTCCTCGTGACGGGCGTCCCGGACGTTGTCGTGTGGGTGTTCCCGCGCCAGCCCCAGCGAGAGAACGGCGTCAGCCTCTTCGGCGGTGACCCCGGCCGTCTTCGCTTCGCCATCGCCGAGGTGGCTGGGCTCATCGTTGCAGGCGACGACGAAGTGTATCAAGGAATGGACGAAGCCGCATTCGCCCAGATCCTTCGCGACGAGGTCTCCATCGCCCCGGTACGTCTAGTTTACGAGATCTGATGATTTATGCTCGACGGCCAGTCTAATGCGTCACCGTGCGTCCAGGACCTTGCGAGTGACGTCGAGCGCGAGTGGATGGAAACCGTCCGCGAACGGATTTCGACTATCTTTGACGCCAAAGGGTAACCACATTGGTCAGGGCGATGCGATGGTGTTGAACACCTCTCGCTGCGTGCGTGCCCGGCGTATTATTAGGACTGCCGTCCGTGAACGCTGTGCCGTCACTGTTGCCCGTGGACGCGTTGCGATGACGCCTCCATATAAATAGCTGCCTTTGCTTCACTGGCACTGCATTTGCTGGTCTTCCGCCTGCGCACCGCTGTCCTGTTCCAAGCGAGCTGCTCCTCAAACCGACGTGACGCTAGCCCCGCTCATATTGAATAGCTGTCGCCGCACGCGCTGATTCGCGATGGGGTCGGGCTGCAGCAGCGGCCAGGGTGCGTACGACCCAAACGTGCTATCGATCAAGCACTTCGACATTCACCGCGTCGTGGGGAAGGGCGGCTTCGGCAAGGTGAACGCGGTGATCCGCCGCAAGACGGACCCTCCAGCGTGGTTCGCCATGAAGACGCTGTCCAAGGCGACGGTGCTCGAGAAGAAGTGCGTCGACGTGGTCTGGAACGAGCGCAACCTGCTCACGATCGCGCACAGCCCGCTGATCGTGCGCATGCACCACACGTTCCAGGACGCCAACAACTGCTACGTGGTCATGGATTTGCTCATGGGCGGTGACCTCAAGTTCCACCTAGGCAGCCAGTACAAGGGCGGCTTTGCGGAGGAGCACGTCCGCTTCTACGTCGCCGGCATTCTGCTCTCGCTCGAGTACCTGCACTCGAAGCACATCCTGCACCGCGACGTCAAGCCCGAGAACATCATCCTCGACGACAAGGGCTACCCGCACCTGACGGACCTGGGCGTGTCCGTCCAGACTGACGCGGCCATGAGGCACCGCGGCACGAGCGGCACCGTCGCGTACATGGCGCCTGAGATCTTCATGGCCTCGCACGAACACGGTGTGGCCTCCGACCTCTTCTGCCTGGGCGTCGTCGCATTCGAACTCCTGTTCGGCAAGCGGCCATGGCCCAAGGGCGTCAGTGGCCACCTCGAGAACCTGGAGTCGTGGGAGATCGCGCAGGTGCCCGGCATGTTCTCGGAGACCCAGCACGACCGGTATTACCCGCGCGAGCTGCTGGAGAGCACCGCTGGTGTGGGGTTGTCATCTTCCGGCCGCGCGTTCATCCGCGGACTCCTCCACCCGAACGAGCACGACCGGCTCGGCGGCGATAGTAGTGGCGCACAAGCGGTCAAGCAGCACGAGTGGATGAGCGGATTCGACTGGCAGGCCTACGTCGGCAACTCGCTCGCGGCCCCCTTCCGGCCGGTCATTGACGAGAGCAAAGCTAACTGCGACACCGCTGCCCACGACTTCGACGACGTGCTCGAGCTCAGCTCCGCGCCGGCGGTGCGACTGTCGCCGCAGGACCAAGAGAAGTTCGCCGGCTTCGAGTACAACGTCGACGTACTCAACCCGGAGCCCCTAAACTAGAACAGGAACACCCATGCACACACACTCGGCTCTCACAACGGCAGCTGCCATTGGCTTAGACACGCAGCTCAAGGCACGTACAATCCCACAGCGGACTTCACTGATGGAAGCCGTCGCTCAAGGCGCTCAGCTCGTGATCGATGGCCTCCAGCGCCTCTAAGCCCTTGGACGCGATTGACACCAGCGCTCCGTTGGTTGCAATAACCGGGTGGTCGCATTCGGGGAAGTCCGGGTTGATGCGCACAAGCGAGGCCTGGAGGTTCCCTCCGCACCGCTCCAGCGTGTCGGCGACCACCATCTCACACTCCTTGCGCACTGACGGGACCTAATAAGCACAAACAGCACGGGTCAGTCCATGGACGACCATGATTGTGACTGCTAGGGGACTAACTCTCTTCCCACAGCCAATCTCGAGCACCACGAGACGCAGAGCTGGGTTCTCCTGCAGCATCTATCACACGCATCAGGGAGGTTAGCACTGATCTCCCCATTGACTCCATGAGTTCGTGCTCACCTGCTCCACCACCGCCTCCCACGCGACATAGCGGTCCTGAGTTGAAGTGATGATTATCAGACAGAGGATTGTTGTTAGAAATGAACGTGCCGGTTGCGTTGCCGGGCCGTCAAGACCGACCTCGTCGCGCGTGTTGGCGATCCACTGCTTGTCGTGGAACATGAGCACGTTGGGGCGTCCCTGGCCCTTGCACTTCCCGCACTTGGTCTCTTCGTCCGGCTCCGCACGCATCGTATCGGTGTCGACGCGGAAGCGGAAGGACGGGTCGAGCTCCCAGAGCGCGCCGTCGCACGGCTCTCTCGCGTTCGACTCCGGGTCGCCCGCGCACTGCCACTGCTCGACGCTCCCATGCAGCTCGTAGACTTCAGAGCGGTTGAACTCGCGGTGGAAATGCCCGTCCACCTGGGGAAGAATCGGCGTCACGGAAACGCAATCTTGTCAACCGCTTGGACGGTGTGGTGTGTGAGGATGCAGGGAGAGACTGGTCGTACGTTCGAGGTGTAGACGAAGAATGGGTCATTCGTGACGGAGTCGACATCGACCGAGGCGGGCAGCGCGCCATCGTGCTCCAGCCGAGCGAACGTCGACCGGAACGTGTCGCGAGTCGTCGCGTGCTTGGCTGCTAGAGCCGACCGCCACTTCCGCAGGATCGCGTACCTGTCCAGTCCAGCCCAGCCTGTCAGCGTCAGCCACAGTCAAGATACAAGCGCGGAGGTGCTCATACCCGCGGTGGTGCTCCGCGTCGCGGTACGAATTCTGGCAGCTGCCCCAGAAGCCGTAGAAGACCGCGTCGTCTTCGACCAGCTGCGTTGTGCGTTGTGTGGGTATCACGGAGCAGTCAGCACTCCGCGAACGAGCAAGCTAATGACGCGAGTAACCCGGTTGCTTGCCATGTACGGATCGCACAGGTCCTGGTACTCGACATCCATCCGCTCATACGCGGGCACCTTGGCGATGTCACTGCGTCAGACGGAGGCCAGGCGAGGCCACATGTCAGCGTCCTAGTCCCGTCCCCTTACACACGAAAGCGCCGCAACGCACGCATAGACCGGCAGGGACGAGTCGGCTATGCATGTGCAGCACGCAATAGAGTCAGCATCCTGTGACTACGCGCCGTGGTTCGCGGGAAGTCACCGACCGGAGAAGCCCGCGCCTGCCGCGATCATCAAGAAGTCCGCCTCGGAGATCTTTTCTGCGCCGCCACGCACCAGAACAGCGCGAAAAGTCAGCCACCGGTACAGCAGATCGAGGCGGACACGCCCCGCCACTGTTGGTGCGACCACGCGGCCTATACGCCGCCCTGGGGCCGCTCACCAGCCGCCTCGCGCCACTTGGTCGCCGCCATTGCTGCCGCCATTGATGTGCGTCAGCGGGTCTTTGTCGAGACACTCCTGTCAGTACCCTCGCGGAATAATGCCTCAATTTCCTCCAATCCAAGCACGTCTTCAGCGGGATAAGGTCTGAATATTCGCCAATCGAACCCCGCCGATCCGACGACCGACCATCAGTCTGATGCAATGCCGGCGTCCGACGCGGACCGCTTCTCAGTATCAAACGGAAGAAGGGCACAGGGGGAGAAAGGCCGCGTGCGCTGCGAGCTTCGGACACCTCGGACTCGGCGATGGTGCGTGCTGTGGGTGCTGGGGGTGGCGGGGGTCGTTCCTGCTGGGTGTGTGGCGGTGCTGACGCTCTGTGGCGGCGCGGGCGCGCAGTTTGGCGGCTTCGGGGGCGACGGCAACCCGTTCGGGGTCAACTTTAACTTTGGCGACTTCCCGCAGCGGTACGGGCTGAGAGGGCACCGCGGACACTGCGACGCGGCCGCGTAGGGTGCAGGCGTGGCGTGTGCTGGCGCTGACGCTGACGCTGCGGTGACGCGCAGGTTCGACGAGCACTACCGCGTGTACCCGGTGTCGTTTTGCGACAAGGCGCACCTGGAGGATGGCGACAAGAGTGCGTCGGACGCGTGGGCGGGAGGAGTCTGTGTGCGCCTGGACTCACCGACTGCTCCCTTGTGCTGTGTGACTGCTTGCCGCTCGACGTCTGCCAGTTTTGTTGCCGCCGTCGGCGCTCGAAACGCTGGGTACGAGGGCAGTTGGTCGCCTCTTCACCCGTTGACAGAGCTGGCTGACCTGGGGCTCGCCCACGGCTGTTTTGGATCCCCAGCGCGTCTCCACATTGAGTACCCGATGCTGTTCAAGGTGATGAACGAGGGCGTGGACCGGCACTCGCACTGCGGCGTCCTCGAGTTCAGTGCCCCCGAGGGAACCTGCTACATGCCGTACTGGGTAAGGAGCCTCTCGCCCACGGTGCTCTCTTCCCACGCTGACTGTGCGGTCGTGGACGCCCAGATGATGCAAAACCTGTTCTTGACAGAAGGCAGCATCCTCAACATCCAGAACGTGTCGCTGCCCAAGGCGACGTTCGTGAAGATCCGGCCGCAGTCGCAGGACTTCCTCGACATTTCCAACCCGCGCGCCGTGTATGACAGCGCTCCGTTCCGCCATCACTGAGTCTGAGTCCTCACGATTTGTTGCTGTGGATGGATCTGCAGACTGGAGGCGTCGCTCCGCAAGTTCTCGTGCATGACTGTCGGTGACACGATCTGCCTCAAGTACAACGACAAGAACTTTCTGCTGGACGTGCGCGAGGTGAAGCCGGCGCCCGCCGCTTGTATCATTGAGACCGACTGCGAAGTGGACTTCGAGGCTCCGGCGGACTACGTCCCGCCCGTGCCCGTCACGAACGGGTCTGCCAACCCGCCTGCTGTACCGTCGGCGCTTCCTTACGGAGGTTCGTCCATGCGCTCGAGATGCCAATCCTGGACGCACTGTCTCACTGAAATTTGTCGATGCAAACGCCAGGTGTGCCTACTGTCAAGGCTGGCGAAGCGGTTCGTCCGAACCGCATGGGCAGTGGCGGCTTGCGGCTCAAGAAGAGTGGGGATCAGGGCAGTACGGACGCTGCTGCATTGCGCGCGGCCCGGCTGAAGAAGTACGAGGCCTTCCACGGCACGGGGCAGTCGCTCAGCGGCAAGTCGTCCACGTTCACCCACGCATCCAGCGGCATGCGTCTGGGCGCCAAAGCGGCTTCGACCACGGCCAGCAGCTCCACTCCGGCGAGCGAGGGCACGACGGCCGCTGGCGCGAGCGCAGGGTACACGCTGAGCGGCGGCTACACTCTCAGCGGCGGGCCAGTGCGAGCCGACGCCGCGAGCGAGGAGGAGGAGAAGAAGGAGGGCCCTGCATCCGCGGAGGACGAGAAGCCCAAGGGCGTGGTGCCCTTCCAGGGCGAAGGCCGGCGCCTGAGGTGAATGGATCGCGTCCGTCATGGCGTGGCGATGCTGTGCGACGCCATTTTGCCAGTTGACACGGTTCCATTTCAGAACGCTCAGGTCGAAGCCTCAGTAAAGTGCCACCATACAATCTCCAAGCCCCCGCTTCACTGACATGGTATTATCTCGTCCCACCGCAATGTCGCCGTAAGCATGCACTCGTCACCTCCGCACTTCGCCAGCATTGGGCTCGGCCTCCTTCCTGGCGCCGCCCGCGGGCCGACAGTCCGCCCGTCCCCCTCGGCGTTCTCCTGCCGCGCCAGTTCAACCTCAAGCCGCCGGCGCCAGTCGAGCGCCAGCGGAGACCCGCGCAGCAGCATGGCGAGCCCCGCGTCTGCCCCCGCGTCCGCCCCCGCGTCGTCGCCCGGTCCGCCGCCGCCGGCCGCCGTCTCGCGTGCCTGGCGCCTGCTGCACCGCGCGCTGGACCGGCTGCTGCGCGAGACGTACGGGCACGAGCTGAGCGTGCAGCTGCTGGCCGCGGCGTCCGTGGCACTGCTGGCGAGCGCCGCGCTGTACTTCGCGGCGCCGCTGCTCGAGGACGACTTCCACCTGTACGCGCGCTACCTGCCGTGGGCGCGGCTGCTGGACTGGAGCAGCTACGACTCGTTCGTGGTGGACCACGCCGTCGTGTTCGCCAGCATCGCGCTGCCCGCGGGCTGGCTGCTCACCTTCCACGTCGCCTACTCGTCCATCTCGTCGCGCGTCGAGGTGGCGCTGCTCGCGCTGCGCGTGGCGAGCTGCCTGACGGTCAGCGCGGCGCTCACGGTGCTGCTCACCGAGTTCTTCTCGCGCCGCGCCATGCTCGCCATCCTGGCGCTCGCCTACGGCTCGCTCGGCATCCTCTACTCGTGGAGCGTGCCGCTCTGGCGCTGGTACATGACGGAGGCGCGCGCGCGCGGCCTGGTCGCCTTCCTGCCCGACGCGCTGCAGGCGCTGCTGCTGCGCACGTCGCTGCTCGAGTGGCTCACGGACACGTCCCTGTCGGACAAGCTGCGCCCGTTCCTGCCCTTCCTGCTGCCGCTCTCGCGCGCCGAGCAGATGACGCTGCTCGAGCAGATGCCCGTCGAGGCGCAGCGCGCCATGACTCGCCCCGGTTTCCTGCTGCCCATGCTGCCCGGCGCCGTGCAGAAGGCGCTGCTTCCGGCCGACGAGATGGACGACGACGACCTCACCCAGCCACTGCTGCTGCACGACGCGGACGCCGACGCGGACGCCGACTCGACGACTGCCTCCAGCGCGAGCAGCAACGGCGAGAGCGGTGGGACCGAGACGGCGCTGGCGACCGCCGGCTTCGACTTCCACCGACCGGAGGTGCGCCAGAGCGTGCTGGCGCCGCGCAAGTCCCACGAGCAGATCATGAGCGAAATCATCACGACGCGGATCTGGAGGTGCGTAGCGTGGACGGCCTCGGTGTGTGTGTATGTGTGTGTGTGACTTGAAGGCTCCGCTAACTCCTCGCGTGCTTCTGCCGCCAGCGGGTGCAAGGACCTGGTCAAGACGCCATCGCCCAAGACGCTGCAGCGCACGGCCTCCGTCTCGAGTGCCCTGCTCATCATGCAGGTGCGTCCAAGGGTGGGCACGCCTCATTAGTGCGCCAAGCCAGTCCCTCACCCCTTCGTCCGTGCTCCACCCAGCTCTACGCGTCCAAGGGCAGCCGCCGCGCGTTCGTGGCGCTCGTGCAGCTGGTGGCGGTCTCGGCGCTCGGGTCGGTCGCGTGCGGCGCCATCCTGCTGCGGCTGCTCCAGCTCATGGACCGCAACTTGTCAGCGCGGTCGGTGCCGCTGCTGCACTACGCGCGCCGACTGCTGCTGCGCGGCCACGGCGGGTCACAGGGACAGCTGTCGGACTCGTCGGCGGCGTCCACGCCCGAGAGCAGAGCCGCGCTGCTGCGCAAGGCCGCGACGTCCGCGTCTGTCGTCGCCACCGCCATCTACGTGGTGAAGCGGCTGCGGCAGTGACTGTCCCAAGGCGTTGAGTGGCGTTGCTGGTTGGTGTGAGGCGGCTCGAAGGCGAGACCCGTCGTTAGTATCCGTCCGATCCGAAGGACGAGCAAGGCAGTGAATCGACACGGACAGTGGTGGCTGCATGCGCAGCGGCGGTCGTGTCATTGCGAGCGACCGTCATCGTATCAGCTCTGCTCCTTTGAATGCGTTCCTTAAGCTCACGCCTGCTGCTTCAGCCAGCGCGCCAGGTCGTCGCGCATGCGGCTGAAGCACGCGCTCTTGATGCGGATGCGCTCCAGCGCGGCGTCCAGCAGCCGCGTGTACGACGGGTGCTTGCGGTCCAGCAGGAACGCGTCCACCTCGACGGCGCGCTCCTCCGTCTGGAAGCGGCTGACGACCGACAGCACGATGCGGCCAAGCACCAGCGGCGAGTACGCGGCGCTCAGCTCCGACCAGTGCGCCTGCACGTACTCCCACGCGAACTCGGCGCCAGCGGCGTCCGCGGCGACGCTCATGAAGACGTACTGGATGTCCTGCGACCGCACGTTCTTGAGCGACCACTCGACCACCTCCTGCTTGATGGCCGTCGAGCGGAACAGCCCCAGCGCGCGCAGACAGTCGAGCTTCTCTTCGATGAAGTCGCTCGACTCGTACCGCTCGCGCAGCTTCTTCACATGCGTCGCGTCGCCGCGGCGCGCCTGTGCGTTGAACACGACGCCGCGCACGTCGGCTGTCAGCACGCTCGAGTTGGTGAAGTAGGCGTCAAACAGGCGCTTGGCCTCCTCCACGACCGCCTCCTCCTCGCCCAGCGCCAGCATCGAGATCACGTCCTGGCGGAACGGACGCGTCGAATCGCTCTCGCCCGGCGTGGGCGTCCACGTCAGCCGCTGCATCGCGCCGGCGTACAGCGTGCGGATGTAGCGCTGGAGCTGCGGGTAGAAGTCCTCCTGGCTGAACAGCGCGCTGTACTCGCGCAGGTTGGCCGAAATCTCCTTCCAGCACAGGTACTCCGTCTCGCCCGCGTACGCGAAGCTGAAGTCCAGCGCCTGCGAGACCGGCACGACGCCGCTGCGTGCGAACGTGAACACGCTGTTGAGCAGACTCACGCGGTCCACCGCGTCCAGCACCTGCTCCCGCACGGGCTTCTGCAGACTCTGCCAGCCGGCCTCCGAGTAGTTGACGAGGTAGAACCCCGACTGGCCAGGGTTCAGCTTGACCCACGAGCCGTCCTTGCCGTCCGCGAGCGCCAGCTTGGACAGGATCGACGCGTCCGTGAGCGTGAGCGGCGTCTTGACGGCTTCACTGCTGCTCACACCCGACTGCCCAGCCCAGATACCGACCCGCTGGACCTCGCTGGGCTCGTGTGAGGACACAAAGGCGAGTGGGATGTCCCAGACAGCCGCGCCGGTCTTGAAGCCCTGGTCGGCGAAGAAGCGCTCCTGCGTGAGCGTCTTGCCGTCGAAGTGGACCACCGGGAACCCCGTCTGGCGCGTCCACGAATTGGCCAGGCTGGTGATGCTCTGTCCGGACGCCTTCTCCAGAGCCTCCCACAGATCGTCGGTCGTCGTGTTCCGGTAGCTGAAGCGCACGAGGTAGTCGTGGATGCCGCGGTAGAAGACATCGCGCCCGAGGTGCTCAGACAGCATCCGGATGACGCTCGCCCCCTTGGCGTACGAGATGACGTCGAAGATCTGGTCGACCTCGTCCGGGTGGTTCACCGGCACCTCGACCGGGTGTGACGTCTGCATGCTGTCCTTGGCCATGGCGGTACTCATCGTGATGCTGTGGACGAACGTCTCCCAGACGTTCCACTGCGGGAAGATGTGGTCGACGGCCTCGAACTCCATGAAGCGCGCAAAGCCCTCGTTCAGCCACAGCCCCGTCCACCAGTCCATTGTGACGAGGTTGCCGAACCACTGATGCGCGATCTCGTGGCACACGGTGCGAGACGTCTGCATCTTCTGCGCGAAGCTGCTCAGCTCGCTGTCGACCAGCAGCGCCGTCTCGCGATACGTGACGACGCCCCAGTTCTCCATCGCGCCGGCCGCGAAGTCCGGGATCGCCAGCATGTCGAGCTTCTTGAGCGGGTAGGCGATCCCGAAGCGCTCCGAGTAGAACGACAGCGCGCGCGCGCCGACGTCGAGCGCGAAGAGGCCGCGCTCACTGCGGCCGACGGGCGTGTAGACGGACACGAGCACGCCCTCGGGCGTGACGCTCGAGACGTGGTCGAACTCGCCGACGACCATCCCGACGAGATACGTGGACATGACGGGCGTCTCGGCGAAGCGCCAGACCTTCTCGACGGGCGAGTCGGCGCGCGACTTGGCGCGCAGGTGCGCGTTCTTCTTGGGGCGAACGAGCGTTTGCACCACGTGCGTGTTGGAGATGGCGGTGAGCGCGACGTCCGTGGTGATGGAGATCTCGAAGGAGGCCTTGACGGCCGGCTCGTCCCAGCAGACGAAGGCGCGGCGCGCGTCGCAGGCCTCGAACTGCGTGACGGCCATCACGCGCCTCTCGCCGCCGAGCTCGTACTCGCTGCGGTAGAAGCCCTTGAGCGCGTCGTTGAGGAACCCGTGGCACTCGAGCTGCAGCAGCGCCGAGGCGGCGGCCGGTAGCGGCTCGGCGAACACGAGCTCCACCGCCTGGTCCGCGGCCAGGTAGCGCGTCTCGACGCACGCGATGCGGCGGCCGGCCACCTCGATCGACGCGTCGAACACGTGCAGCTCGAGCGCGTGGCACGTGATGCTGCGCGTGGGCTCGCGGATCTCGAGCTCCACGCGCTCGGACACCTCGAAGCGGAAGCGCTCCAGGTCCACCACGTGGTAGTCCAGGAAGTACTGTGCCCGGGGCGGGGGAAGCCACGCGTTAGCACCGGAACGGGGTCGCGCGCACGCAGGCGGTGGCGCGTCGGCGCACCTTGCGGGGCGCCACGGCCGTCGGCAGGCGCGCGAACGGCTTGGCAGTCATGGCGGGCGGGCGGACAGGCGGGCGAGCGAAGGAAGAGGTAGTGGGGAGGGAGGTGGCGCGGGCGGCGGCGGGCGGCGGCGGGTGGCGGCGGGTGGCGGGGCGGCGGATCGAATGGGATGTGAGCGCATGATGCCGCATCAAGGCCGGTCTCTGCTTCGCTCGTGGCGATTGATACCTCTATCACTTGAATTCGTATCTAATCGAGTAACATCAAAGGACTAGAGGTACTAAAGCAGGATGCGACAGGTTTACAATGGCATTTCTTCGAGGACACCAACATGGACAGCAACATGGACACCAAGCTTTGGATACCAACATGGACCCGCTGCACACAGCGACATCTTTGCGAACCGCCACGGCGGCACAAGCACCGGAACCGGAAGCCGAGTCGCTTGACATGGGGGGTGCAGTCGACGACACTGTCCAATGACAGCGACCCGCCGGTGGTGCCGCTGGCACGGATGTTCCGCCAGCGATCGGCACCCCCCACTCGACCACTGACGGCTTGCACACACCCATTCTGACAACGTTCTCTTCCTATATTGCGCACATTGCTAAACATGCCGGGGTCTCTGTTGTCGCCCGCGCCGCTCGACACCAACACAGAGCCGCTCGGACTGCGTGAGTCATCAGTCGAGTGACCCGAACGCGGGATCGTCGCTCAATCCGCTGCTGGTGGGAGACTCGCCACTAGGTGAAAGATGTACGGCGTCCCCGGGACCTTGCTCGAAGACGCAGTGATCAACACGGACTGAGCAGCGCTCGCACGCACCAACTCGCCACTACCGATGCTGAAGTGGCTCGAGCAGCAGCAGTGATAGGATACCGTGTCGATCAGGCGGTGCGGTGTCGACGGATGGGTCCATGTCGTTTGTTTTTTTTCGAGATTGGACACGAGCATCGCCTGGACGCTCACGCAATTTGCTCAAGGCGATTGAGGAGGCTTCTCTGTTCTTTGTGAGATCGTTCGCGCCAAGTTCACGGACAGTGCCATCGGCAGCACCGCCGACATGAAGGGCGTGTCCAAGCTGGCGTCCGAGAAGCGACGTAAAGCAGCAAACGACGTCAAGGACCCCAACGAAGCTCGAACCTTGAGCCACCAGTCACCGTGAGCGGCATCATCGACGCGTCGTCACAACCTCCTCCTCGACGGCGCGGGTGCGACGCCGCCCAGTGGTCCAATCGTCATGGCAGTGGCGTCATTCGCACTATCGATGCTGCTTCGCTGGTACATCGATATCATTGACGTCGTCGAAGCTGACGTGCATGCAGCAGCCTCGAACGCCAACACGATCGACCGCCCCTAACGTCATGACCTGCGGCTCGGAGGGCTCGTCTGGCGGGTCGGCACGTCGACTTGGAGAGGCAGCGAGCGACAGCAGTGGAGCTTGAGCAGTCGCGTGATCGCAGGACTGACATGACGATGGGGGTTTATACAAATCCGGCGTTGTATTGACCTCGAGGTGTCACGGTCCAGCAGAGTGTGGTGAGGTGGGCGGAAGCTCCTGGAGCTCGGATATGATTTCCTGCAGCTGCGGCGAGTTGAGGTACCTCAAGCCATGAATCAGGCGGCGTCCTGCGCTTCGGCGTGACTGGTCCGACGCTGGACGCTCGAGTCTGAACGCCATTCCATCCCGCGCCGGCGACATGCCACCTTGGTAACGGTCCGAACACGCTGCTCGCGACACTCACATACAAATCGCAAGATCTCAAATATTACAAAGCCGGTCTTCACCATCCCGTGGGCAGGCGCACAACTCCCAAACTCCCACGCTGGGTGCGCGGAAAATCAGCGGGCCAGCGCGGCGCGGAAGAAGCGGCGGCGCCATTCCTCTCGCCTCCTGCCGGCCTCTTGTGCCTCTGCACGTCCAAGTTACTGCGCGCCGACCGCCTCCGGGTCACCCAGCGAGCGAGCGACCCGCGCAGCGACCAAACTGGCGCCGCAGAGCCGCCACAACGCCTGCAGTCCGCCGCACCGCCGGAGCCATGAGCGTGACCCCGCCGACGCTGGCCGCCGAGACGCACGAGGCGCCGGCGTTCCTCTCGCACCGGGCATACACGTCGCCGTTCCTGGTGCGCCGCAAGTCCAAGGAGAGCGGCACCAAAAGCGCGCAGACGGCGGCCGCGCGGCTGGCGAGGAAGACGCAGAGCTTCAGCGAGGGCCTGGAGCCGAGCTCGGGCGAGCGCCTCGCGGACATTGACGTGTTCCTGGGCGGCTCGTGCAACCCGACGACGTGGCGGCGCGACGTGACCATGCCCATGCTGGACGGCGCGCACGTCAAGTACTTCAACCCGCAGGTGGACGAGTGGTTCGAGGAGCTCATCCAGATCGAGACGCGCGCCAAGGAGACCGCCAAGATCGTGCTCATGGTCATCGACAACCTCACGCGCTCCATCGTCTGCATCAACGAGGCCGTCGAGTACATTTGCCGCGGCCGGCGCGTCGTCGTCGTCGTGCAGGACATTGAGCCGGGCACCGCCGTCGACGGCAAGACGCTCACACCGTCCGAGCTCGGCGACCTCAACGGCGCGCGCGAGTGCCTGCGCAGTCTCGCGCGGAGGAAAGAGGCCCACGGGAGTGACGTGCACCTCTACCCGGACGTCATGGCGGCCACGGACGCGGTCATCACCTGGGTCACCAACGGTGACTTGCCCAGGCACGCGCCAGAGGTCCCGCGGCTCCGCAAGCGATCCTCCATCGTCCTCAGCGCGTGGTCGGGCCATTTCCGCTTCGGTCGACGGGCGTCGCGCTCGAGCTCATCGAACGCACTCGCGTCCGTGGTGCACCACAAGAATGCGGGGCCGCCCGGCGTCCCTGGGGGCGGCCACGGCGCCAATCGCTCGATCGTCCGCTACGGTGGCGCCAAACGCAACGGGTCGGTTTACCTCGGCGGCGACCTCGCCGGCACCTCGTGGCGCGAGGAGATTGCCATCCCGCTGCTGCACAAGGCGGGCATCCCGTTCTACATCCCGTACACGGACTACCTGTCGTTTGGGCTGACGCAAAAGTCGGAGCGGCTGACCCGGTTCCCGGCGGACCGCTGGAAGGAGATCGAGACCGAGAAGGAGCTCGCCGAGGTGGGTTGCGTGCGTGTCTGTCTGTCCCAGTCTCCTGGCCCTCGAAGTCTAATGCAATGCGCTCGTTCCGCAGCTGATCCTGTTCGTGATCCCTCGCAACGCGCGGTCCATCGCCGCCATGACAGAGGCGGTGGAGCTGCTCCTGTCTCACGGCGTGATCCTGCTGGTGATCGAGCCAATGGAGGAAGGCTGCATCGTCGAGGAGGGCGGTCACCGCGTCATTGGGCGAGAGTTCAAGGACCTGGCTCGGGCGCGCGCGTACCTGCAGGAGATCGCCGAGCGCAACGACATTCAGGTGTTCTCGTCGGTGGCTGAGGCGGTGCGCAGCATCCTCGAGCGGCTGGAGGACGGCAAGTGGCCCGACCCGGAGCTCAGCGGCCACGACGAGGCCGAGGAGCGGACGGAGCCCAAGGAAGGCGCGCAAGTAGAGTAAGTAGACCGCGGTAGGTCCGTGTGGGCCCTAGAATTGAGCTGCTGGTAATCAAACGACAAGTGAAGCCATGTCACCAGTTGAAGTGCGGCTTGAAGCGAGGACCCCATTGGAGTGACACATTGCAACCACAAGACTTTTCCGATCTTTCCGTCACTTGCAACAAAAGGTCCGCGGAGACGCCTCGATGGGTGGCGCGGCTTTCACTTCGGGAAAGGACGACGACCTAGAGGAGGAGAAGATGGCGGCGAATGCGAGCGGCAGCGGCGCGGAGGTGGCGGCGCAGATGCAGTCGCTTGAGGTGAAGGAGGCGAAGGCGGCGGTGGAGGGTTCGGGGTCGGCGGCAGCGGCGGGCGAGCAGAAGCTGAGCAAGAACGCGCTCAAGAAGGCCATGCGCGCCGAGAAGGGCGGCGGGAAGCCCAAGAAGGACAAGGACCCGAACCGGTGGGCCCCCAAGAAGGACAAGGAGGCCGGCAAGAAGAAGGAGGCCGCGGCCCCCGCGCCCGCCTTCGTCAACACGACCCCCAAGGGTGACAAGAAGGACATGGCGGCGCCCATGGCCGCCGCGTACAACCCGGCCGCGGTCGAGGCGGCCTGGCAGGACTGGTGGGAGGCCTCGGGCTTCTTCACGTGCACGGACGACAAGATCCGCAACGCGCCCAAGGACGAGCGTTTCGTCATGGTCATCCCGCCGCCCAACGTGACGGGCTCGCTGCATCTGGGACACGCGCTGACGGTCGCCATTCAGGATTCGCTCACGCGCTGGCACCGCATGCTGGGCCACGCCACGCTCTGGGTCCCGGGCACGGACCACGCCGGCATCGCCACGCAGTCGGTCGTCGAGAAGCGCTTGCTCAAGGAGGAGAACAAGTCGCGCCACGACCTCGGCCGCGAGAAGTTCCTTGAGCGCGTCTGGGACTGGAAGAACCAATACGAGAGCCGCATCCACCACCAGTTCCGCGGTGTCGGCTGCTCAGTCGACTGGTCCCGCGCGTACTTCTCCATGGACGACAACTGCTCGCGCGCGGTGCGCCACGCGTTCTGCAAGCTGTGGGAGGAGGGCCTGATCTACCGTGCCACCAAGATGATCAACTGGAGCTGCAAGCTCAAGACGGCGCTGTCGGAGATTGAGGTCGACTACATTGACATTGAGAAGCGCACCAAGATGGCGGTTCCTGGTCACCGCAGCGACCGCAAGTACGAGTTCGGCGTGATCACGTCGTTCGCCTACCCTGTCGAGAACTCGGACGAAAAGGTCATTGTCGCCACGACCCGTCTCGAGACCATGCTCGGTGACACGGGTGTTGCTGTCCACCCGGAGGACCCGCGCTACAAGCACCTGCACGGCAAGTTCGTCATCCACCCGTTCAACGGACGCCGCATCCCGATTGTTCTCGACCCTGTGCTCGTTGATATGTCGTTCGGCACGGGTGCCGTCAAGATCACCCCTGCCCACGACCCGAACGATTACGAGTGCGGCAAGCGTCATGGCCTTGAGTTTATCAATGTGCTGACGGACGAAGGTGCGATCAACGAGAACGGTGGTGAGGAGTTCAAGGGCATGATGCGTTACGATGCGCGTATTGCCGTCGAGAAGGCCCTCGAGGCCAAGGGCCTGTACCACGGCAAGGCGGACAACAAGATGCGTCTCGGTATCTGCTCGCGCTCGGGTGACGTCATCGAGCCGCTGGTCAAGCCGCAGTGGTTTGTCGACTGCAACCAGATGGCGAAGGACGCGATGGACGCGGTCACCAACAAGGACCTGAAGATTATTCCGGAGACTCACGAGAAGACGTGGTTCCGCTGGCTGGAGAACATCCGCGACTGGTGCATTTCGCGCCAGCTGTGGTGGGGACATCGTATCCCGGCGTACTTCGCCCGCATCAAGGACGAGAAGGAGTTCGTCGACCCCAACTCGGACGACGCGGCTGGCCGCTGGTTCGCCGGCATTAGCGAGGAGGACGCGCGGAAGAAGGCTGCGGCCAAGCTTGGTGTTGCTGAGGACCTCATTATCCTCGAGCAGGACGAAGACGTGCTCGACACGTGGGTCAGCGCTGGTCTCTTCCCGTTCGCTGTGTTCGGCTGGCCCAACCAGACGGCGGACATGGAGAACTTCTACCCGACGGATCTGATGGAGACGGGTTACGACATTCTGTTCTTCTGGGTCGCGCGCATGGTGTTCATGGGCCAGAAGCTCACGGGCAAGCTGCCGTTCAACACGGTGTACCTGCACTCGATGGTGCGTGACAAGTATGGTCGCAAGATGTCGAAGAGTCTGGGCAACGTCGTGGACCCGCTGGAGATCATCAGTGGATGCACGCTCCAGGAGCTGTTCGCGAAGCTTGAGAATGGCAACCTGCCGGCGAAGGAGGTGGAGAAGGCCAAGAAGGGTCAGCAGATGGACTTCCCGAACGGCATCCCCGAGTGCGGTGCCGACGCGCTGCGCTTCGGTCTCCTCGCATACACGCAGCAGGGTCGCGACATCAACCTGGATATCAACCGTCTTGTTGGGTACCGCAACTTCTGTAACAAGCTGTGGAACGCCATCCGCTTCGCCATGACCAACCTGGAGGGTGGCTTCACCGCCGCCGAGAACGTGGCTGAAACTGTGCTGTCCAACGCGGTCGTGAGCAAGCGCGACCAGTACATCCTGAGCCGCCTGAACAACGCGATCACGGTGTGCAACAAGTCGTTCGAGACGTACGACTTCGGCGAGCTCACGAACGCGCTGTACAACTTCTGGCTGTACGACCTGTGCGACGTGTACCTTGAGCTGACGAAGCCCGTCATGAGCGGTGCCGATGAGGCTGCCAAGCTGACGGCCCAGCAGACGCTCTACGTGTGTCTGGAGTACGGTCTGCGTCTGCTGCACCCGGTCATGCCGTTCGTGACGGAGGAGCTGTGGCAGCGTCTGCCGGGCAAGCGCTCGACTCAGAGTATCACGGTGGCGCCGTACCCGCTGGCGGTCGCCGCGTGGGCGAACCCGGAGGCCGAGGCGAACATGGAGCTGGTGAAGGAGGTGATCCACGCCGCGCGCTCGGTCCGTGCCGAGTACGGTCTGGTCAACAGTGTTCGCCCCCAGTTCTTTGTCAAGTGCGCTGACGAGGAGATTAAGGCCGTGGTGGAGGCCCAGCTGGATGACTTCAGCACGCTCGCCAAGGCCGGCGAGTCGAAGTGCCTCGTCGACGACGAGCCGCCGAAGGGCTGCGCTATGCACAGTGTGAACGACAAGATCCAGATCCACGTGCTGCTGGCGGGTCTCGTGGACTTTGCCAACGAGATCACCAAGCTGGAGAAGAAGCTGACCAAGATCCAGCCGTCCATCGACAGCCTCGTGAAGAAGATGGCCAAAGAGGACTACACCACTAAGGTGCCCGAGAACGTGCGCGAGACGGAGGCCGCCAAGCTCGAGGCGCTGCAGAAGGAGAAGGAGGGCATCCACAGCGCCATCGCCGGCTTCCAGCGTCTCCTCTGATCGCTCGTCGCATGTGGAGGTAACCGGTGCGAGGTGTGGCTGCCTCTGGGGGCGAACGGAAGACGCTGCGGGTGTTGAACTCAACTCGACCAGCCAGCGTCCGCCGCTTCGACTCTTGTCCGGCGGGACGAAGGAATGCCTCAATACATGTTTTTCACGCCCTTGGTGTTGACTAGATCCTTAGGTGGGTGGGTAGCATTTCTGGCTGACCGTGCTGTACCTGGACAGACTCAGACGGCGAATGGTGGGGGCGATGGCTGCGCAGACAAAGCCGGTGGCGCAGCGACGACCCATGACGACGATGCCGAGGATGACGAAGGAGACGAGAAGACTCGTTGCTGCTGCGCTGCCACGTGCACATGGAGCATGTCGCGCGTCGTCTTGGGCGTCGCCCGCCGCCGGTTCTCGCGGTCCACCTCGGACCCCATCACGTGGTGCACCTCGTGCCCAGTTGATGCCACTGCACCGAGCCAAATGCGTGCCAAAGGAGCCAAGAAGGGGAACCGGTCGCGGTTGGCGCGCCACCATTCCAGCGGGCACGAGACCCGCGACTTGCGCGTCTGGTGCTCGCTCAGGTACACAGCCACCTCGTTGCCCACGTACAGCCGCGCGTGCTCGATCTCGGCCTCGCGGGGGAGCCCCTCGGTCGCTGCCACGTCGTCGTCGTCGTCGTACAGCAAGCGATGCATGAGTCCCTGCGCCGGCTGCGGCCCCGAGCGGCCGACGCCGTACATCATGTCTCCGTCAAAGTCAGCCAGCGGGTCGGAAGAAGCCGACGCGGTCTCGGACGACGAGGCCGCGGCTGGGGCTTGGAGCTGGCTCGCATACAGCTCAACCGCGCGATCGACTAACGTCGCCTTGCACACCTCCCTCTCGTCGTCAGAGAGGTGGCGCATGCGCGCGCACCGCGGATCCAGTGCCGAGCACCAGCCCAGATCGGTGACCGCAGCTGCATTATCTCGAGGGAGAACCTGATTGATCACCCAGGCGCGCAGGTGCTCGAGCTGGGCCAGGATATGGATGTCGCTCTCCTCTCTGCCAACCCCAGCGCCTGAATCGCGTTGGCTCTGAGCGAGGCGGTCGCCTACTTCCGTCACCAATTCGTCCCGTTCGAGCTGCTGCTTCACCATCGCCAGGCACTGGAGCATGAACGGCAGCGAGGCGACGCACGGGCTTCGACTCTCCCCGCCGCTCAACACGTCGTGAAGCTCTTGAAGAGGATGCAACAGCGCCGCCATCACCTCCACCACGAGCCACGATCGCGCTGAGAGCGGCTTGATGGAGGTGAAGTCTGGCTCCAGCTGCTGCGCGCCTGCCTCGGTTGACGCGAAGGTGAACAGAGCGTCGAATGTCGGGCGAAATGCCGCGGCCCAGTCAAGAAAGCGACTCCAGTCGACCCAAGTCGTCAGCTCCATCGTTGCAGTCTCTTGGTCGTCAAACGCCCACAACTCGCCGTCTGCGCCAGAGTTCGAGCGATGAAGCTCCGTCATCTTGCGTCTGACAGCTGCTTGACGCTGACACGCGCGCGCGAGCTCCTGTACCTCGCCAGTGGCGGCCAGTACCACATCTCGGGTGTCGGCGCTGAGTTGGCCGGGCGGTGGTGAAGTGTCGACCGAAGCGTCTACGCTCTCCGACATCAAACGCGAGGGCTCTCCCGACAATACACGCTTAAGGTCGCCCGACAGACAGGTCAGCACGTCTCGGAACCATCGCACATTCTCTGCCACGGCATGGCTTTCGTCGCTTTCTTGGGTCCGATCGTCCTCCTCCCGAGTCGGTAGAGTGAGCGCCAGCGAGACGTGATGGACCGACAGTCCCCACTCGCGAAGAGTCTCAACTACGAGCGTATGGATGCTGCCGCTGTTGTCGGGGCGAATCTCAAGCACTTCAAGTGGCACCGTCACGCGGGTGAAGTCCTCGCTCAGCGTGTGGCACGAGATGACGGCGTACTTGGGCTTGTCTTGGACGCTCCACAGCTCGGCGGACAGCGAGAAGTGCCCCGGGTTCCTCTTGAGCACCTGCTTCGCGTCGAACCGCAGACTCTCCACCGCCAGCTCCAGTCGGTGCCGCAGCACGTCGAACGTCGGTAGCTGGAACGCGCGCGGCGTGGAGCCGTCGTCCCCCGTGAGGAACGCCACGAACTCCGCCAGTCCGACGTCTTCGACAGTCGACAGGGGCCGCAGACCCGCGCAGATCCACCGCACAAGCAGCTCTTCTCCGTCGCGCTGTCCCGCCTCCCGCCGCGATCTCTTGGCGCTAGACTGGTCGTTTCTTCGGTCGCGGGACGCGGCCGCATCGTCGGTGGCGGGGGGAGACGGTGTCGCGTCGGCCGCGTCTCCCAGCTCGACCGCCGCGCGCTTACTCCTGCTCTTGGGGTCGGCCTTACCCCTCTTGCCGGCCTTGAGGACTCCTGCAAGCGCCGCCGACTCGGCCTGCGCCTGCGCCTGGTACTTGGCCAGCTCCTTGCGGTGGAAGCGCTCCATGTGGCGGCGCACCGAGTTGCTCGAGCCCTTCTGGAAGCGGAACATCTTGTCGCACTTGAGGCAGAAGGCGTCCGACGCGTCCTGGCTCAGCCAGTGGGTCTGCCCGGGCCCTGGCGGCGCACCCGCGGGCGCAACCAGCTTGATGAACTGCCAGTACTCGGACCGCCGCACGCGCGGGCACTCGAACAGCACGAGCTCGCCATGAGGCACGCCGTTGCTCATGACGCCGCCAACGACCACCAACCTCCCAGTGTTTTCCTTACTGACGGACGCGTAAACGCCCGCTAACCTCCAGCTGGAAGATGGCGCTCTATTCAGGTTATTGGCAGTACAATGGAGCTCTTCTGAGTGTACCCATCTCGAATACAGGTCGGTCGTTATCAGGTCCGACTTCAACTTGTGCTGGAGCTTGTCTTGATCCCTCGTCATGGTTGCCGCCACAGTTGCCGCCACGAGCGATGAGCATCGCTGTCAATGCATCCGAGAGTGTCGACTTGATGCTTCCAGAGGTGCAGAGACGCCTGGGTTGTATTTATAGCGGGTGGAAACGGCTTGGCGACGAGTGGGGGCAAACCCGCTGCCTGTGGGATCGGCAGTTGGCGGCGTGCCATGGGGCCCAAGAAGGAGAAGAAGGCCAAGAAGGCCAAGGAGAAGAAAGGTATGTACTTCGCAGACATCGGTGGGCGAACTTCAAGCAAGAGGACTCACTTGGTCGCTTGCAGATGATGGGGCGGAGAACGGCGGCGTGCTGACGCCCGAGGAGCAGGCCAAGCTCTTCCTGTCAGCCAACAGGTCGCTGCAGATGCAGCTCGCAGAGCGCCACGAGCTGACTGTCAAGGCGATGGAGTCGAAGCGGGAGTTGCAGTCCCGCGTTGCTGACCTGCAGCGAGACTTCGACCGCGAGCGAGTCGAGACGTTCGGCATCACACAGGACATGACGCGGCAGTACAAGAGCATGCAGGAGGAGCTACTCAACCGCATCAACACGCTCGAGAACGCCAACGCCGAGCTGCGGGATCAGCTGGGTGCGTCTTGTTGCTATGCATACAGATACACAGGTTGACACTAACAGCTCGCCCGTCCTGTAGAGCTCGCACGCGTGGGATTCGACGAGATGAAGCGCGACAAGGACCGCGCGCTCGCGGCCAAGAACTCGGAGATCCAAGAGCTCAAGGCCAAGATGGAGGAGATGGCGCTAGAGTTTGGTGACATGCTCAAGGAGACGCTGGACAAGATGCGCGAGCGCATCGAGATCACCAACACGAGCTTCGAGGGTGACGGCGGCGTGCCCATGATCCGCCGCCTCGAGGAGTTCAACCTCGGGTCGCCGAGCAAAGGGTAGCGCCGGCGTGTTGGATCAATATGCATGCGACTGGACAAGTTAAGCGTCCTCTGTTCTTGCTGCATCATCTCCAGTGCGGTCGCTGGTGGTCAAGCTTGCGCCTCTCTTGCTGTTGTCCGTGCCTCTCAACCCGTCAGAGAGGGCGGCTGCCGCTTCTGTCGCGTCCGCAGCCAACATTTCTTCGTGAACCACTCGTTGGAACTGCCCCAAGTGCTTGGCGATGTCCTTGACCCGCAGCGCCATCTCGCTCAGTCGCTGCTCCAGCTCGCGCTCGCGCTGTTCGGCCGCGTAGAGCTTCCTAAACGTGGAGAGTGATGTGAACGGGTGACCAAGGGTGCCCACACAATCAACATATATCTACTCACGTGGTCGGGACTGGCGCGAGCTTCTTGTCCTTCTTGTCCATGGGCACCACCGTCGCCGCAGTCGCAGCTTCCTGATCACACTCGCTTGCAGCCGTCTGGCTGCTGCAGGAGCCGTCGTTCTCGGGAGCGGGTAAACCCCACGCGCGACGCAGGTCGAACAGCTCGAGGGAGTCGTCTGTCTTGGCCAGCACCGCGCTCTGCAGCTTCTCAAGTCCCGCCGACGCCGCCGCGCGGATTTTCTGTCGTAGCCAAGGATTAAGTCGGCGATGGATGATAGTGAGAGCTGATGGCCATTGTACGCACCTTGGCGAGCGACGTCTCGTGAACGCGCATGCCGTGCGCCTCGAGCTTCTCTTTGGCGAGCTCCAGCATCCGCAGTTCGTCCACGTACCGCGATGACTCCGGCTTGGGCAGCCTGGACTTGGACGAGTCGAACCGGTCCCGAAGGATGGCAGCCACGATACTCTGCGGCGACGAGAGACTCGTCGTCAGCTTACAGGGCGAGGCGACGAAGGGAACGAGCACCGATTCAGACTCACGAGCATGACGAAGAGGGACGCGAGCTCCAGCGCGATGCGAACGACCTCCACAGGTGTAGTCAACGGCTCGGACACAGCTGCGGATGAGTCTCCGAAGGGGAAGCGGCCACGCAGCGTGTCCTCTCGCCTCCACCGCTGCACCGCCGCGCTCGCCATCCTGAGACTGCGAGTCAACAGGAGTTCGCCAGCAAGAAGCGAGTCAGTGATCGTCGACAGCCTCGAGGCAGCTTGTGCAGTCACTTACATGGCATTGCCGAGACCACCACGATACCCGTCGTCGATATCTCCGTCGCCACTGCCCCCGTCCATGATGACGGCCGAGTGCGCCGCGCACACGACCGCGAGCGCCAGGAGCCAGCCGAGCGCCTCGAGGTACGCCGAGCCCCGGGTCGCCGCCACCTTGTCGAACGCCGCCTCGAGCGCGCGCAGGCTCCGACACACCACGCGCAGCAATCGCCACCACACGAGCACGGCGAAGCACGCGAGGACGTCCCTCTCGACGCGCACCAGGTGCTCCAGCTCGTCCAGCTCGACGTACGCGCTGTTGGCGGCCGTGCTGGCCAAGGCGAGTCGTCGGCGCAGCGCGAAGGAGGACGCGGCCAGCGCCTGCGACCGGACGGCCACGGCGGCCACGCCGAGCGCGACAATGGCCGCGTCCAGCACGTGGCGCCGGATGACGAAGTACAGCCAGCGATAGCGGACGAGCTTGGCGACCTGCGCGGCCGCGAACCACGCAAGGCAGCCCAGGAGCGCGAGCTCCGCCGCGACCGTCGGCCCCCAGCTGGCCGCCGGTGCCCTGTAGGCGCGCAGCCGCAGCGGCGAGACGTGCGCGGGCGAGGCGAGCACGGCGCCGCCAGAGGCCGCCAGCTCGAACAGCAGCTGCACGCGGCAGTGCACATCCGCCGCGGGCGTGTACAGGTTGAAGGAGACGACCAGCGCGCGCGAGCTGCGCGGATCGAGCCACTGCGCGTCTCGCAGCGCCTGGAGGCGGCACCGCGCGGTCTCGCAGCCGGCCGGCGAGCTGGCGGAGGCGGTGGAGACCACAGGCGAGTGCGCGGCCGGGAGGAACTGCAGGTCGCCGGCGTTGCCGGAGTAGACGGCCAGGCGGCCGACGACGTCGCGGGCGTTGCCGGAGTAGTGACCGGACGAGTGTGCGTACGGAGGGAAGCAGTCGCCGGTGCTGTTGTCCGCGCTGGACAGGGCCGGGCACGGGACGCCGCGCACGCGCAGGCGGCGCAGCTGCACGCCGCCCAGCAGCACGTGCGCGCGGCCCACGACGGCCATGTTGTCGGTGCGCGAGGCGTCGGGCGAGAGCAGCGCGGCGTGCAGCGGGCCGGAGAGGAACTGCCACACGTCGTCGGTCGTCTTGATGTCCCGCAGCGCCCGCAGCCGCGCCGGCCTCGCGTCGGCGCTCGAGCCGCTGCTGGTGGCGGCCCACCACGCAGTGTCACGCTCGACCAAGCGCCGGACGGCCTGGGCGACGTCGGCGGCCTGGGCGTCGTAGCTGGAGAAGAGCGTGGCCAGCACGAGACCGGCGGCCAGCGCCAGCAGCATGACCAGTGCGGCGCGGCCGGCCCCGCCCACCCTCTCGCGTCGCGCCAGCTCCGCGGGGTCCCGCAGCGCGCACTTGTGGAAGCTGGGCAGCGCCGCCTTGATCTCTCGGCGCGTGTGCCGGTGTTGCGGCCCCGCGTAGGCGAAGAGCGCGAGCAGCGCCAGGTCGAGCACGCGGCTGGCGTTCATGGCGGCAGGCGCGTGGTCCGCGAGCCGCGCGAGCAGCTGGAAGCCCTCGACCGCCACCTCCTCTGTGTCCAGGTGCGAGGCGAGTGCCTCGACGATGCGCGGCACGCCGGAGCCTCCGTGGACGCCGACGACCGCGAGCGGGTCGAGCGCTGCGGCGGCGCGCGGAGCGGGTGAGTGGCTAGCGTGGAGGAAGGCGAGGCGACAGCAGCGAGAGGCGACGCACCCGTGGCGTTCAGCGCGTTGAGCAGCCCGACGGCGTGCCAGACGAGCTCGGCGTCCGAGAGGAAGGTCTTCATGGCCGCCGTAGCCAGCGCGACGCCGTCGGCGGCCACGAACGCGGCCGTCATGCGCGCTGCGGGCGGCAGGCGGCGCGGCGTGAGACACAGAGATCATACATTGGAGGCGACGGGAGCCGGCGGGGGACGGACGCACCGTCCGTGACGAGGAAGGCGAGCGGCGCGAGCGCGGCGCGGCAGATGGGCTGCACGGCGGCGTAGCGGCGCAGGAGCCCGAGCAGCTCGCGCACGAGCTCGGGCGTGCTGAGCGCGTCCTTGACGGCGTCGTTGAGCACGAGCGCGCCGAGCGCCTGGCAGGCGGCGCGGATGACGTCGTGCTTGTTGTCGTGGAAGCGCGCGCACTTGAGCACCACGTCGGCGGCGTCGGGCACGGCCAGGAACTCGAGCGCGCCGTCGACGTGCAGCCGGCAGTAGACGGCGAGGCAGTCGAGCGCCGGCACGAGCACGTGCTCGTTGTGCACGAACTTGCGCAGCGCGAAGAGCGCGAGCGGCAGCCCGTCGGCCGCGAAGAAGTCGCGCGCCGGGTTGTAGCCGAAGGCGCGCGCGCCGCACGCGAAGTAGAAGTGCCCGGCGGCCGCCAGCGTGCGGAAGCCCGAGGCCACGGCCCAGACGTAGTGGATCTCCCTCGAGATGGACGCGCAGATGCCGCCCACGCCGCGTGCCTTGAGCAGCGCCAGCAGCTCCTCCTCGGCTGCGCATCGCCCGCGTCAGTCACCGCCCCGCGCGTCAAGCAGAGGACAACGCGGCGGCGTCGACTGCTGGCTCACCTTCCGTCAGCTCCCGCAGGTCCTCGGGTCGCGCGCGCGCGCGGTCGTCGCGCAGCGCGTGGTAGCGGCGCGCCGCCATGGCGACGGAGCGATGGGCGAGCAAGAGCACGAGCAAGTGGCGCGGGCGAGCAAGTGGGTGGGCGACGGCTCGCGAGCGGACGCGCCGCCTGGTGGGGAGACGCACGCGGCGCGGAGGCAGACGTGTGAATATTACAATATCAACGCGGCCGGCGAGCGGCGGGCGTCGCTCGCGTCCGCCCTGGCTGCGCTCGCCAGGGCGGCTTATAAGCCGGGGAAGAGGCGCCAACTGCGCGGGGAGGAAGGTCGAGGGCGACGGCACGGGACGGGGAAACTAGTGCTACACGTCGGCGCGCGGCGATGGCGCGGCCGGACTCGGGGGGTGGGTGGGTGGCCGAGGTGGTGGCCGAGGTGGCGGGTGGACGGCCGGGGCTTAAAACCAGTCGTTCTGCGCGGGCTCCTCGTCCGCGTCGCGTAGGTGCGATCCCCAGCTGACGCTCTTGGAGATGCCGCGCATGGACGTCGGTCGCGGAGAGAGCACGACCGACGTGCCGCGGTGTACGATGGGCCCCGAGGCCGGCGGGCGGCTGCCGACGCGGCGCAGGTGGCCCAGCGACGTGCTGGCCGAGTCGGGCAGCACCATCGTGTGGCGCGACGCCGACGGGTCTGGGCAGACGGGGGCAGGCGCGAGCAGAGCGTCAGGCGGCGGCCACAGACACACACGTATTGACGGACGGCTGACTCACTTACCGAACGCACTCCTCTTGGCCGACACGGGCGCGCGGTTGCCCGCCGTGCCCCTCTTTATCCTGGCCTTCTCCTGCTCCAGCCGGTTGAGCTTGAGCAGCACGTCCCGCCGCTGCTGCAGCAGCGCCGCCAGGTCCACGTCCGACTCGCGGCCGCCCGCCGGGAGCGACGGCGACGCGTCCGCCGCGCTGGCCGGCGCGTTCGCCAGCGCCGCCGGGTTGTCCAGCGCGTTGGCCGCCGATTTGGCCACGGTGGGGCGCGCGATCTTCTTGTACTCCTTCTTGCTGACCACGTCGCCGCTGTCCGTCACGTCGTGCTGCTTCTGGCAGTTGACGCAGAAGCCCAGCTTGAACGGGTTCGGCTGGTAGTCCGTGCACACGGATTCCTCGTCCGGGTCGTCCACCGGCTCGCCCCAGCGCGCGTGGATGACCGTGGGCGAGTCCGGCGGGCTGCCCAGGATGCAGTCGCTGTCGAAGTGCGTCAACTCGATGTCGCCGCCCATGTACCCCGGGTCCTCGTACGAGTGGTACACGGGCGCCTCCTCCTCCAGCATGGCCGTCCCCTTCCTTCGCGCCTCCGTCTGCGCGCGACCGCGCTTCGTGCTGGCCGCGCGGGCGCGCCGGTGGTTGGGTGGCCGGGGCGGCAGGCCGCCATGCCCGGCCTCGTCGTGCGCACCCGACTGCTTGCGCGCGTTCCTCGCCTTTTCCCTGCGGCACAAACGGCGTCAGGACACGGCTCCTCCTCGCATGCCACGCGCTCGGGTCACGCTCGGGCACGCACTTTTTCCGCTGGTGGCGCTGGCGCGCCGAGGCTGGCGGCGAGGGCGCCTCCAGCAGCGTGTCCAGGTCGACGCTCTCGCCGACGTTAGGCGCCGACCAGCGGCCGCGCTCAGCCGCCGCGTGGCCGCGCGCCACGGGCCTGCGGCTCTCGCTCAGCACGACCTGGTCCTACGGCCGCGTCCACAAGTCGGCCAGTCCGTCCGTCAGCCTCCGTCTATAATTAACCGCGGGAAACGCACCGCGACGTCCGAACCTCGCGCGTGCACGAGTTGCCCATGATGGCGAGCGGTCGAGGGGCCTGGGGGGTCGAGAGGCGACGGAGCGGGGGGGAGGGCGAGGGCGGGGGAGGCCCGGCCGCCGCGGAGAAGGCGGGGGGGAGGCGGGGGTCGAGTGCCGCGCGTCGAGTCGAGTCGAGGCCCGCCCCGTGCCGCCGCTTGTTGCTCTTTGGCGGAAATAAGTGCCCCCGAGGCCCGGCCGGGACCGAGGCCTTCAGGGCGGCGGGTGCTGGAAGTTCGCCAAGAGAAGCGCCCCGCCTTCCCGCGTCGGGCGGTCGCGATTTCGAGCTGGGATCGGAACGGTCGTTTCGGCGGGGTATGCGGTTGTACAAGTAGTTTCAAACAGGGACAGAGCCGAATCTCGGCGGCCGGAGTGACGCCCATCACCCGCAGTATGCGGTCTCGAAGGCGTCGTATCTCTCCCGACGCAACCCTACCCCGTTGGCGTTTCCACGGCCAAAAGAAAAGGCATCTACAAGTAGGAACTTGCTCCTAGAATCCTACTCCACTAGGATTCGGAAGATTGTTTGAGACCTGAGAACACCGAGAACTGCAATCATCGGAAGGCGGGTGGGAAGCCTGCGCCGCGCACTCTGAATTGAAACTTGGGGGCTTCAGTCTGGGCGAGCAACCCGCTGTGATGCCCCGACCAAAGCGTCCGAAAAACACGAGCTTTGTCACCTTGGTCCAGCGCACACCTGAGCTTCAGTAACACTTGAAAATTTGGCTCCTGGACTCCTGGGGGAGGGGGGGGAAGCAGTAGGCAGCTTGCGCGTGTAGGAATAGGCTGTCAGTCTGGGAGCCATTTGAAATCATTGGAAAAAACTGCCTCTTTTTTTTGAGTGGATATTCAAATCAGACCCCATACAAACCCACAATCAGGTTTCTATTTCCAAACGGATCCATACAAATCCCAAGAGGGGTGTCTATTTCTAATCGGATCGTTTCCAAAGCTGCGCGAAGTGCCGCACATGCCCGGATCACATTACAAACCCTCAGTCGAAGCGGCTTGTTGCACACAGAACCACGTGGGCGAACAAGGCGACGACGCCGAGGAGGAGCCGGCCGGGCACGCCAAAGCCGCCCCCGTGGAAGCCGAAGCCGCCTCTCCGTGCTCGCCGCCCGCGCCGCTCGAACAGCTAGGCAGCAGCACGGGGAAGTGCCAGGCGCGGCCGACGCGCTGCGGGCGGGCCGAGAAGGGCGTCGGCTCGCGCACCTGCACGCGGCGGCCCCAGGCCGAGTAGTGCGCCTGGTGGCGCTCCTTCCAGCGCGCGAAGGCGCGGTTGTGGATCATCTGGAAGTGGTGGTCGCGCATCTCGTCGTTGGACACGACCAGCGTGCGCCCGCCCAGCTTGGCGGCCGCGTACAGCCAGTACCAGTCGTCGTTGTTGCCTGGCTGGCAGTTGAACATGACGCCGCGCGCCGCCCAGTCCGCCACCATCGTGCGGTGCTCCGGCGGCACCTGCGCGTCCAGCGTGCGCCGCTTGTGCAGCACCACCAGCGCCCTCTTGTCCTGCCGCTCGTAGTGCTTGACCATGGCCTCGATCTGCTCGTAGCTGAACCCGCCTCTGCGCACACACATTGCATCATGCACGCATGCATGCATGTTGGTCCAGTGGGTCAGTCCACCGCCGAGAGAAAATCACACCGCGCAGATAAATCAGCCGTGGCTGCACGGCCCATATATGGCCACTGGACGCACCCGTCGAAGTTCTGGTTGAAGTACCCGACGTTGGCGGCGTCGATGACCACGTCGAACGGCCCCGACGCGGCCAGCCATGCCTTGAACTCGTCCCATTGCTGGACGCGCTTGTCGTCGGTCCGCACCAGCGTCTCGATCTGCGTGGCGACATGGGAACGGCGTGCGAGCGTCAGTCGCGGTAGAGGTGGCGGTGGCACCCGTGAGCACACTCCAGGCAATCCACCTTCTCGAGCATCTCCTTGGTCGCGGCCTCGCTCAGCTCCATGGACGCCAGCTGGTCGCCCGTCGCCGAGCACACGCCGCGCGCGTCGACCGTCTCCTCCGAGATGGTCCACCCGCGGCCGTCCACCTTGGCCGCGTCGCTGGAAGCGTCCGGGCCACGGAAGTCATGAGTGAGCCCACGAGCGTCATCCAAGCACGCGCTCCAACAGAGAACGCACCTGGCGAACCACCGCTGCAACACGGCCCAGGCCTCCGCACCGGGCTGGGCGACGTCGTCAATGAACGCATCCAGGTACGTGTAGAACTTGTCGGTGTCGCCGTTCTTCTCGCACACGTTCAACATCGCGACGTGCTCCGCCTCCGTGATCGGGATCGCATGTCCCGAGATCGTGGCGAGCAGCGCCTCGCACTTGGCGAGGTCGCCGGCGTCGCTGAACGCCTCCAGCAGCGGCGCGAACGTGCGCAGCTTCGGAGCCGTCCCGGCTGCCTCCATCTCGGCGATGAGCGCCTCCGCGGCCCCAAAGTCCCTCGCCTTGCTGCACAGCTTGATCAGCGCGCTGTAGACCGTTTCGTCGACGCCGGCGCCGCGGCGCGCGCCTCGCTTGGCCGTCGTCGCCGTGGCCGCCTGCTTCATGTCCTGGAAGACCTCGAACGCGCCTTGCTGGAACGAGGCCGACTGCTCGTGGTTGCAGCACACGTTGAGCACCATCGGGTACATGTACGCCGGCACCGTCAGCTCCGCCTCCGCCTTCATCTGCGCGTACACCTCGAGCGCGGCCGCCGCATCACCGTCCTTGACGCAGCCGACGACCTTGAGCCGGTACTCGATCTCCAGCTTCTCCGCCGGTGTCTGCGCGTCACGCCGCGCGGCGTTAGCGCGGCCCAAAGCCTCGGCCTCTGCGCCGGTTGAACCCACGCACCTGGTTGCGGAGCTTGCGCAGCTGCTTCTTGGTCAGCGGCCGCTCCTCCGGGTCTACCAGTCCACCGCAACACGCCACTCAGACCCAGAACCCGCAGAGGCGGCCCTGTGCTGTAGAGGACACGCAGCAACCGAGCGCTTACCCGCTGCCGCGGCGTCCGGCGCGCCGCGCTTGGTCCCCGTCAGCGTGGCCATTGCTTTCGCTGTCCTGTTCTGAGCCTGCTGGATGCAAACGGTGCCTCTACTTCACAGTACTGCGTGCACTCGACTAAGTGCGAATATGCCGATTCAGCATCGCCGAAGAGCCATGGAGTCACATGGTCAGGCGATCGATGTCCAATGCGCTGGGACGACTGGCAAGTCCGCATCACGACGCGGGCGATGGGAAAGACTGCTGTCCGTGATCGGTCCATTGTGTCAACGCCAAGACCGGTCACTACAGTATTCATTTCGCACGCACTGACACCTACGTTTGTATACCTCCTGGTCCTGGATTCTCGCCGAGAGATGGTCGAGCCAGCTCGCCCGCGCTTCTCCCGACGGACTCCGAGCCGGGACGCTGCACGAAGCCTACTTATGGCAGTACTTGCTGGACGCCGCGGTCGCCGACGGGGACTCAGTCGTGGCGGCCGGAGCTGACGTCGTCGCGGTCGGGGAGGTGGTCGCCGGTGCCGTCGTCTCTGGAGCAGCAGTCGTCGTCGCAGGCGCAGTCGTCGTCGTCGCCGGAGCAGCAGTCGTCGTCGCCGGGGCGGTGGTGGTAGCAGCAGGAGTGGTGGTGGCCGGAGCAGTGGTGGCCGGAGCAGTGGTGGCCGGA
>JAADYB010000192.1:0-32492 GCA_023338075.1 Phytopythium litorale
CGCTGCTTGAGGTGGATAGGAATCGCACAAAACGGAAGTCTTCGTTGATAGAGCGGTTCGCGATCTCAACGATGAACCCTTGAAGCTGCTGGGGGAACCCGAATGGTGGGTATCTCCATGAGAGGAGCACGCTCGTCGACGCCACGGAGGTCACCAACAAGCCCACAACGCTCTGCTCATGACCGTCTAGACGAAGTAGTCGCCGTAATGACGCGTCGCGCGGACGAAACAAGTCCGGGAACGAGACAAAGCTGCTCCCACCACCGCCGCCAGCACCGTCGATGCCCGCACCACCGCCTCCACCACCGAAATACCCGCCACCGCCACCCCCACCAGCATCTTTCCCGTCTTGGCCATGCCCACCACGTCTCCGCTGTCCGTTGGTTGGCCATAGAGCAGTCAACGGTGCCCCGATCTCGGTAATGGAGACAACCGGATTGTCCACGTTCGTCCAGACGCACTTGCCTGCTCGGGAGTATTGAAACGAGCTTGCTTGGCCGGCGCTTCCGGGCTTTGTCGAGTCCGCACCCGTGCCGGCGGTCGCAAGCACCGAGTAGTCGGCGTCTGGGCCCGCGAACCCGTAGTCCAAGTGCTGGTGACGAGCCGGAAGGCCAGTAGAGTCACGATCATCGCCTTCAACGTTGATTGAGTGGTACTCGTCTCGGGATCCCAGTAAGCTCACCGACGAGGCGGTTTTAGCCGTCGTGGTGATGTCCAGCGGAATGGAGCGCGCGTCTGGGAACTGGCCGTCTTGAGCACGAATGACGACACCTTCAGAAGGACTCGCGCCTCCAGCACCTCCACCATGAGCACAACAGTAGTCCGTCACGCCTCCACCGCCTCCACCAGCTGCTATTAGCACCGTTTTCCCGTTGATCTGCACCTCGGAAGCACCACCACCGCCGCCGCCAAGGAAATCTCCGCGTCCACTGTCACCACCGCCGTTGAACCCTCCTCTGCCTGAGACCTCTCGACTTCTTCCACTGCCAGTACCGCCACCACCAACAATGATGTCCAGCCAGTCGCCAGGCGTCACGACGAACTGCGCTCGCGCGAATGCGCCACCGCCACCTTTCGAGAAGTCGCCAGCAGCTGCCGATGGATCCACGCGCTTCTGGCCACTGCCACCACCTGCTCCCCAAGCATAGACATCGACTGCGACGATGCGGGTATTACCAGCGACCGTGAGCGCACCATTGTCCTGTGAATCACTGATGCTGGCCAAGTTGGGGAGGCGGTAGGTCTGCACCCCGTTGACGAAGAAGAAGGCACGCTCCTCTAGCCGCTCACCGCCAAACGTAACGGGGAACACGAGAACAGCCCCGTGCTGACCGTCACCACCTTCGACGCCACCGCAGCCCGTGCCGTGGATGTAGTAGCGGTCGATCATATTCCCTGCCGTTTCACCTTCGCCACTCATGGAAACGATGGAGCTGGAGGTGTTGGAGGCGGGGCTCTTCTTACCACGGCTGCTCACCTTTGCTTGGTATGGCGTTAGAAATGGCGCCGTCATCGTGAATACGCCTTCCCCGACGGCATTGACAGCGCGCACCCGCACAACGTACTGCGTGTACGAACGCCATACTACTCGGTTTGTGAAGTTCCACTGCTCCAGCTCGGACCAATTGCTGCGGGTGACTTGATCACCAGCGATCCATGTGGTCGAGTCAATGTCACGGTACTGGACGTCGTAGTGAACAATCTCACTGCCACCGCTGCTTGCCGGCTGCTGCCACTCGATTCGAATCGCAGGTACCGGGAGCGATTCGCGTCGTACAGTGAGCGCTTCGACTTGTGCTGGTGGGGTCGCTTGAGTGGAGTACAACGACGACGGCAGGCTGAATGGACCCTTCCCGTTGGCGTTCGACGCGGCGACGCGGAATGCGCAGCTCGTGTTCGGCGCCAAGGGCAGCGATGCTACCGAGGTGGACATGGTCAGTGCCGGTGCAATGGAGTCCGAGATCGTCGTCCAAGTGAGCTCCAAGTCGCACTTCTGCTGCATGTGATACGAAAGTACTGGGAAGAGTGTCGAACTGGACACCGGGGGAGATCGCCACTGGATCTTGATGCGAGTGCTGGTGGCGACCACCAACTCAGGAGACGATGGAGTCGATGGAACCACTGCGGCATCATCGAGGTTAGTAAAGGGATCACAGCTCTTCAAGGAGCAATCGGACAGGCTTACGAGTGGCAGGGGTTTGCAGCGGATCGCTTGCGGGGCTCCACTCGCTCCAGCCGAGAGTCGTGAAGCGCGCGCGAACTCGAAAGGCGTACGCGACGCCCGAGGGTAACGCGGCAACGCTGTACCGACACTCTTTGGAGCACACGACTCGGTCTCGTTGCCGCTCGCGGAGCGACTGGACCACGACTTGATCGCCGGCACCGCTCCAATTGGCCGAGATGGTCTCCGCGTACAGCGTCAGCAGTGGCAAGTCCCCGTTCTCCTGCTCACCCGCGGCAGACTTGGAGACGACGCGGTCAAAGACGATGACCCATCGGTACGCACCGGTGCCTGCGCTCACGCCGCCCTCGTCGGCAGGCGCTGGGCTGCGGAACACCTGCACCTGCGACACGAGATCCAGCGACTCGAGCGCCGCTTTCATCTGCGCCTCGCTCGCGTCGAACGGGATCGGAGGCGTCACTGTGCGCTGCTCCACGTTGAGCAGGCTCTTGCCAGCGTGTGCGAGCGCAAGACGGAAGAACCCATCCGAGATGGACTCGCCGGCGTCTGCGCGCGTGAAGACGAGCTGCCGCTCATGCAGGTCCGACGCTTCATCCTGGCCATCGCCAAGCCCAGTGATGGAGTCGGCGAGTGTGACCCAGTGGCCGGTGCCCGACACCGAGTACTGCGCCTCGTACGCCGCTACCGTTTCCACGTTGCCAAGCGCGGAGGCAGTCGTGGAGGAGACACTGACAGGCTCCAAGCTGTTGAGAAACGACTGCCACTGGAGCGATACAGACGCCGACCCTGGGTTGCCAGGGGAGACGGAGACGAGCTCGGCGCGGACGTGGCGGTCGCGACTGAACGGGTCGCGCGCGCGGCTCAACGCGAGGGCAGCGGGTGTCAGTGAAGCGCACAATAGACAAAGCACAGGCAGCAGCATGGAGCGAACGCATGGCAGTGGGGGTGCCATGATCTCGGCGAGTGGCCCGATCACGACGGGTATCTTTGAAAGCAGCGCGACTCACGCGGACTGCGACTTTTCAGACGATGATGCTGGTGGTGTCCGTCCGATGGGATCCGCGTGGCTTGTCACTCCAGGATCGCTCGAGCGAGGCGGGCGTAGTCGTCGAGCGAGTTGTACACGTGGGCCGATATCCGCACGTAGAGCACGCCGTCGACGCACTTGATGGGCACTTCGATGCTGAAGCGCTCATGCAGCGTGTCCTGGACGTGCTTGGCGTCTGCTGACGTCGTCGCTTGCGCCGTGTCCACGCCAAAGACCGGTCGCGCCGTCGGCAGCTTGACCAGCCGCATGGCGTGCCGCTTGTGCAGCGGGAACTGCTCGGCGCTCTCGAGCTCCTCCAGCATGCCCCACTTCTCGTACAGCAGCTCGGTGGCGTCCTGCACGAGTGTGTGCATGTACTGTCGGCACTGCTGCATGTCCTGCTGCTGCCAGAAGTCGGCGCACTGTGGGAGCGACAGCCACGCGCTGTAGTCCTGAAGCCCGGTCCACATGAAGGCGCTCTGCATGCCGTCGAAGAAGCCGTGCGAGACGACGCGCGGGTGGATCGGGATCCGCGCCGAGCGCTCCAGACCGCCGCGTGTGTTGACATGCAGGAAGGCTGCACCGCGCGGCGAGCAGAACCACTTGTGGCAGTTGCCCACGTAGTAGTCGGCGCCGACACGGGCCACGTCCAAATCCAAGTTGAGCAGCGCGTGAGCGCCGTCGACCAGCACCGGCGCGTCCCGCGCGTGGCACTCCTTGACGATGGCGTCGACGGGCAGCAGCACGCCCGTGTTGGACGTGACGTGGTCGACGATGACCAGGTCCACGGGCTTGGGCTCGATGTCGAGCGCCTCCCGCAGCTTGCCGAGCACCGCGGCGTCGTCGTACGATTCTTCCAGCGACAGCGGGACCTCCACGAGGCGGACGCTGTCGGGTTCGACGGCGTCTTCTTGCGCGGCGTGGACCATCTTGCGGACGGCTCCGTAACGTGTGCTAAAGCAGACGACGACGCGCTCGCCTCTGCGGTGGCGGAGCACCGAGTCGAGCACGGCGTGCAGCCCCGAGGTGGCGTTGTGCAGCAGCACGAGCTCGCGCGCGTCCGGTACGCGGACCAGCGCCGCGATCGCGCGAATGGCCGCCACGATGTGCGCGAACAGCTCGCGGTCGTGGAAGCGCAGCGGCTGCTGGTCGGCCGCGTCCCGCCAGGCGGCCGCCACGCGGGTGGCGAACCGCGTGGCGCCGCCGAACGCG
The DNA here is from genome assembly GCA_023338075.1 of Phytopythium litorale. Lineage (NCBI taxonomy): Eukaryota > Oomycota > Peronosporomycetes > Pythiales > Pythiaceae > Phytopythium > Phytopythium litorale. Next base: position 4,422 of record JAADYB010000192.1, read on the forward strand.
CCGTGGTTCAGGTACGTCCAGCGGTCGAGGTCGAGCGCGAACAGCGCGGCATTCGGGTGGCCGGCGCCGCTCGGGAGGACGACGCGGCACTCGCGGGGCAGCGGCGGCAGGAACGCGGGCGGCGGCGCGGGAGCAGCGGCTGCGAACAGCGCGTCGGCCGACTCGGAGTGGAAGGAGCCGAACGCCTGGTAGCCCTGCCGCTCGGCCGCCGCGCTCGTTACGGAGCTCGCGGCGCGCGCCATCACCTTGGGGATCCCGCGACGCATGCGCATTGATCCTGTGGTGTGCTTCCCGTTAGGTGCGCAATTGTGACGAGGAGCTCAAGACAGGTGAAGTAAGTAAGTGCGCATGACACTTATTCAAGGGTTTCATTTGAACGATTTGGCACGGGAGAAGTATGTATGCGTCAACCTTTTCGAGAGCAGAGGGGATCTTTTCTGGGTCGGGTCTGCCCGTTGTTTTTCCCTCGCCAGTTCAAAATCGAAAGAAGGCGCGAGAGCCGATGATGATGGCTGTGCGACCCGGAGTGGAGGCTGTGGTGGCGACCACCGGCGGCAGCATCGCGGCACCGGTGGCGGTGCAGGTGGAGGTGACGGCGGCGGCGGTGGCGAACGAGGAGGCGCCGGTGGAGGAGGAGCCCGAACCCGAGGGCGAGGGGGGGAAGCGGCGTCGGCTGTTCCGCTTCAGCCCGCGCTACGACCTGGCGCTGCTGACCGAGGTCATCACGCACTTCCCCTGGGGCGCCGGCTACGGCAACACGCGCGACGCGTGGGATGCCGTGGCGCTGGCCGTGCAGAAGCGGCTCAAGGAGTCCGGCGTGGCCTTCCCGGACGACGCGCCGCTGGATCACACGCTGGTCAAGCGCCGCGCCGACGCGCTGCTCATGGCGTTCCGCCGCGGCGAGATGGCGAGTCTGCGCAGCTCCGGGACGCCCAAAGAGCTCGCGACGCGCCACAAGATGCTCTCCATCCTCTCCAACGTGGTACGCTTGGTTGCTTGTCCGGGGGTGGAGGGTGAAGCGCTGACGCAACACTCGCAGGTGGACGTGCACTACCAACACAAGGGCAAGGGCGAGCGCAAGGGCGAGCCGACGCGCGAGGAGAGCATGCAGGATGCGCTTCGCGAGGCCCAGCAGAGTCTGCGCACGATTGACACGTCGGCCCTGGAAGAGCCCGACGTGAACCCGCCAACCGCCTCGTCGGAGCTGACGCCGCGCCGCGAGAGCCCGCACTCTGGCACGAAGCGGCAGGCGGCACTTGACGCGACTGCCCCGCCCCCGAAGCGTGGCCGCGGTCGACCCCCGAAGAACCGACTCGCGAATGCAGTCACGAGCACAGCCGCGAACTCCACCGAAGTCCCTGTCCGGCGTGGCCCTGGCCGCCCCCCGAAGAACCGAGCTGCCGATCCCGCTCGCCTTTCGCCGCCCGTGACGATCAAGACGGAGGTGCCGCGGAAGGAGACGCCGAAGGAGCTGGAGCTGCGCGAGCGCGAGCTGCGCGTCAAGGAGCGCCGTCTCGAGATCGAGGAGCAGCGCCTCGCGTGGCAGGTCAAGGAGGCCGACCAGCAGACGCAGGAGCGTCTGGCGCTGCTCGAGGTACTGCGCGCGCAGTCGGCGCTCAACCAGGAGCTGCTCGCCCAGCTGCGCGCCAAGTCGGCCGTCGCGTAGCCCCGTCGGTCCATCAGTTGGTCTCGCTAGCGTAGTGTCAGTGCATATTCCCCTCGATGTCCGCTTTGAATTGCCACACGCACTGTTGCCCTCACGGTTGCTCCCTTCAGCGTCTCGACAATCAAGACAAGACCATCAACCAGACATTGAAATCACCAATTACGCCACCAAAATAGCGTGGACCACGCACTATACACATAAATAATGTGGACCACTCGTTTTGGACACCTCCGCCCACCACTGGTTGTTGGTTTCCTTGTTGCCAGGCGTCCCTTCTCCTTATCCGCCGGCCTTTCCAGACGCCGAAATCGACTGGAGGCGACACTAGCGGCCAAGGCGACGAAGCAGCGGAAGCGGAAGGCCCGGGCCGTCGTCTCTCCGTCGCTCCCCTCGCTCCATGGCGCCCTCCGCGTCGGGCGCGGGACCGCCGGGGGTTTCGCCCGCCATGGGCCTGAGCGCGGCGCAGCAGGCCGAGCTCGAGAAGCCCGTGGGCAGCGTCAAGGACAAATGGAAGCTGCTGCCGTACTTTTTGCAGCTGCGCGGACTCGTCAAGCAGCACATCGACTCGTTCAACTACTTCACGGACGTCGACATGAAGAACATTGTGCGCGCGCAGGCCAACAACACGGTGCGCAGCGACGCCGACCCCAAGTTCTTCCTGCAGTACACGGACATCCAGATCGGCACGCCGTCGATCGAGGAGGAAGCCTTCGTGTCCTCGTCCGTCACGCCGCACCAGTGCCGCCTGCGCGACCGCACGTATGCCGCGCCGGTCTACGTGAGCGTGCGCTACCGCCGCGGGAACAAGATCGTCACCAACAACAAGGTGCTCATCGGCCGCATCCCCATCATGCTGCGTAGCGCCAAGTGCATCCTCACGGACAAGAACGAGCAGCAGCTTGCCAAGCTCAAGGAGTGCCCGTACGACCCGGGCGGGTACTTCATCGTCAAGGGTGTCGAGAAGGTCGTGCTGATCCACGAGCAGCTGTCCAAGAACCGCGTCATCATCGAGGAGGATGCCAAACAGAACGTCTGCGCGTCCATCACGAGTTCCACGCACGAGCGCAAGTCGCGCACCAACATCTTCCTCAACAAGCAGCGCCTCTACCTCAAGTCCAACTCATTCGGCAGCGACATTCCCATCGTCATTGTCTTCCGTGGCATGGGCATGGAGAGTGACCAAGAGATCGTGTCGCTGATTGGCAGCGAGCCGGATGTGTCGGACGCGCTGACCTCGTCCTTCGAAGAGGCCTCGGATCTCAAGGTGTTCACACAACAGCAGGCGCTCGAGTTCATTGGCTCCAAGATGAACGCACTGACGAAGCTTGGCACGACCGGTGGACGGCATCGTGGCGGTACCAACCAGCGTCAGGACCGGAACCTAGCGGATGCGGCGCGCTCGGCTCTTGCCAACCTCGTGCTGAACCACGTGCCGTGCGAAGACTACAACTTCCGCCTCAAGAGCATCTACGTTGCCCATATTGTGCGCCGCATCATCTTCACTGACAAGGACCGCACGCGTCTGGACGACAAGGACTACTACGGCAACAAGCGTCTGGAGCTTGCGGGCCAGTTGCTGTCGCTGCTATTTGAAGATCTGTTCAAGCGATTCAACAGCGACCTCAAGCGTCAAGCCGACATGGTGCTGAGCAAGCCAAACCGCGCGTCTGTATTCGACATCCTCAAGTGCATCCGGACGGATACAATCACACAGGGTTTCTACCACGCGCTCTCGACGGGCAACTGGACGCTGAAGAGATTCCGGATGGACCGCGCTGGCGTGACCCATGTGCTTTCGCGCCTGTCGTACATGTCGGCGCTGGGTATGATGACGCGCATTTCGTCGCAGTTTGAGAAGACGCGCAAGGTGTCGGGACCGCGTTCGCTTCAACCGTCGCAGTGGGGCATGCTTTGCCCTGCTGATACGCCTGAAGGAGAGGCGTGCGGTTTGGTCAAGAACCTTGCTTTGCTGTGCCATGTGACGTCGGACGAAGAGGTCGGGCCGATCAAGCGGCTGTGCTTCGACTTGGGCGTCGCTGATGTGTCGCTGTGCTCCGGCGAAGAGCTGAACCACTCGTCGAACTACTTGGTGATCCTCAACGGTGTCATCATCGGCACTCACGTGGACCCTCGGACGTTTGTGACGCGACTGCGCCGGATCCGACGTGCTGGTCTGATTGGCGAATTCGTCTCGGTCATGATCCATGACGTTCAACGGGTTGTCTACATCGCTTCTGACGGCGGTCGCGTGTGCCGCCCATTGCTCCTCATCGACCCTGTCACCCATCGGACGAGATTAACCCAGCGCCACCTGGACGAGCTGCGTGCCGGCGTGCGCGACCTGAGCAGCCTGATCGTCGAAGGGTGTGTAGAATATGTGGATGTAAACGAAGAAAACAACTGCCTCGTCGCGCTGCACGAGAGCGAGATCGGCGAGCGGACGACGCACCTGGAAATCGACCCCGTGACGATCCTCGGCGTCGTGTCGGGCCTGATCCCGTACCCACACCACAACCAGTCTCCGCGAAACACGTACCAGTGCGCCATGGGCAAGCAAGCAATCGGCACGATCGCGATGAATCAGTTCGAGCGCATCGACACACTGCTGTACACGATGGTGTACCCGCAAATGCCGATGGTCAAGACCCGCGTGCTCGACCTCATCAACTTCGACCACGTGCCTGCTGGGCAGAACGCGATGGTGGCCGTGATGAGCTACTCGGGCTACGATATCGAAGACGCCATCGTGCTGAACAAGGCGTCGCTGGACCGCGGGTTCGGGCGCTGCATGGTGTTCAAGAAGTACCAGACAATGATCAAGAAGTACTCAAACGGATCGTACGACCGCATTGTGGGCCCGCCGGACTTCGACAGCTTGGTGTCGTCGTCCAGCAATCTTGGGTTCCGTAACGCCAAGTACGCCTCGCTGGATGCGGACGGTATCAGCCGTGTCGGCGGCGTGGTTCAGAACGGTGCAATCATGATCAACAAGGAGCAGCCGTCGCAGTTCAACGACTCGGTGGACGGCCGCGATCCGCTCGACGTGACGTACTCACCGTCCCCAACGACATACAAGGGTCCAATCCCGGCGTATGTTGACAAGGTGCTACTGACTTCCTCCGAAGCCAACCACTTCCTCGTCAAGGTGCTCATTCGCCAGACGCGTCGTCCTGAGATCGGTGACAAGTTCAGCAGTCGTCACGGACAGAAAGGTGTGTGCGGCACGATCCGCAACCAAGAGGACATGCCGTTCAACGACCAAGGTATCTGCCCGGACCTCATCATGAACCCTCACGGTTTCCCGTCGCGCATGACGGTTGGCAAAATGATTGAGTTGATCGCGGGCAAGGCTGGCGTCCTGAACGGCCGTCGCGCGTACGGCACGGCGTTTGGCGAGAAATACGGCACGGCCGACCATGTGCTGGACTGCTCGCGCGAGCTGGTCGAGAACGGCTTCAACTACGCTGGGAAGGACTACCTGACGTCGGGCATTACGGGCGAACCCATCCTGTGCTATATTTTTATGGGCCCAATCTACTACCAGAAGCTCAAGCACATGGTCATGGACAAGATGCACGCTCGTGCTCGCGGCCCGCGCGCTGTCCTCACCCGTCAGCCGACGGAGGGCCGTTCGCGCGACGGTGGTCTGCGTCTTGGTGAGATGGAGCGCGACTGCCTGATTGGCTACGGCGCAAGCATGCTGCTGATGGAGCGGCTCATGATCTCCAGCGACGCGTTCAGCGCGGACGTCTGCCAGGGCTGCCGCATGCTCGGCTACGAAGGCTGGTGCCAGTACTGCAAGTCGGAGGAAAAGGTTGTGAGCATCCGCATCCCGTACGCATGCAAACTGCTCTTCCAGGAGCTGCAGGCGATGAACATCGTCCCGCGGCTGACGCTCAAGGAGTACTAGCAACCTCAGCGCCGACACAAGGAGTGATCAAGGGAGGGGTTGCTGTGCTGCATTCGGACTGGGTGTCTTCATTCCCATTAAGGACACCGGCAGAAGCTGTAACGGGAAATCCAAGTGCATCCTTTGCGGCACCAGATGTGCGTTGGACTGACTGCATGTGTTAGCCGCGAACAGCCGCTTCAGTCGCGGCAGTGGCGGTGTTCGCTATCGTAGAATTCACCCGTGATGTGCTCCCAGTTCTTCACCTCAACATGCTCTCCGCCAGCGTTGCTCCCAGCTGTGCCGCCGCGCTCGTCGCTTTCGCTTCGGCGCAGCAGGTCGAAGCACCGCGGGTGGGTCGAGTCGTCCAGCTGAAAGTTGCCGCGGAAGAAGGCCGAGTAGTCCCTGACGTCCGCGATGTCGGCGTGCAGCGCGCACTCAATGAGCTCGGCCTGCGCGTACGCCGTCTCGAGCGTGCCGTCCACCACCATGGCTGCCTGCACCGCCTCGTCGAGGAAGCTCTGCGCCTTCTCCTGGACGTACTGCCGTTCGCTCTGCGCCGCTGCGAAGTCGTCGTTGAAGCCGGAAGCCGGAGCGGAGAGTGCCAAGTCTGGTGCTGAGACGACTCCCGCATCCTGCTCGGACATGCTCGATGACGTGGAGGTTGGTTGACTGGTCGATTGGCTGGAGGAGCTGGCGTCGGGAGTCGGAGCGGAGAGTGTCGAGTCTGGTGCTGAGACGACTCCCGCATCCTGCTCGGACGTGCTCAATGACGTGGGGACCTGGTGATTGGCGGTCAGGCTGGAGAAGGTGATGTCGTTGGGCGATTCAGTAAAGTCGAACTCGAAATCGTCCTCACCAGACTCGGAAGACTCCTCATCGTCGAACTCGGAGTCGGACTCGGACTCGGACGAGCCGTCCATCATCAACTTTGCCCTCCGTCGCAAGATCCGACTTACCCGTAGTGCACCAATCGACGGCGAAGGGTTGGGCGACTCGGAGACGCGGTTGCTCACTCCCAAGGATCTAGCAGCTTCAGTCGATGGGGGTGAAGCTGGTGGCATCGAAGACTCTACTGACGAAGCTGTCGGCGTTGGTGTTACCTCCGTTGACGTTGGCACGATCGTAGTGAACGGTTCTGATGTCGGTGTCGGAGTCGACGCTGCAACCACCGTCGCAGTTGGTGCAGTCTCCATTGTGGTTGTTGGGGTTGGTGATGCCTCCTCAGCCGTTGTGTTCGTGGCTGCGATGTCGGCTGGAGCGACCGTTGCTTGCGAGCCGAGTCGGGGGCAGACAAACCCGTTGCTCTGCAGATTGCTCATGAGTTCGTCGAGCTGGTACTCGTACGACTGCGCGCCAAGGTCCTTGACGGACACGAGCTGCCAGTACTCGCTGGGCACCGGCTTGAAGAAGCGCCAGAGCGAACCTTTCTGCTCAGCAGGTACCGCGACGGTGGCCGGTGGGACGTTGTCGGAGCGCTTCCAGAGCTGCTTGACCTTGGACGTGGCAGTGGGGCATTCTTCGCCTCTGTACGAGCACTGCTGATACGCGAATCGCGAAACGTTTTCGCTGTTGACCTTCACGTCACTGCCTAGTTGGCATTCGAGGTAGATTTGGTGCAGCATGTCGATGGTCGCGCTGCTCAAGTCAAGGCGATCCCAGCGTCCGACGCAGTTAGTGATGTTGTCCGATGTGAGTCCTGCGACTCAAGAGCAGATGCGTACTGGTGACTGAAGAAGACGGGGTCTGCTGGGCCCATTAACGTTGCCAAGGTGCTCGACAGCGCGCTGTGGATGGAATCTGTCGGACGACAGGTTTCAACACATTGTCAAGACGATTCACCATTGCGAAGACACTTACCAAGGCGCCTCACTGTGGATTCCGTACTGGATGGCGTTGCTGAACTGGCGATGACCGTTCGCCTGACTCAGCAAGACAGCGAGGCCGGCGTAGCCGAAGCCCGATGGAAACGTCTGCGAGCTCCAGTCGGCCCGCGGGATGCACGTGGCGCACAGCGCTCGGTTTGAACTGAGCGTTGAGCTCTCGCAGAAGTAATTGGCAGGCGCAGACCTGACGCAGTTACCGCTGATCGTTTGCCCGTTAATCGTGATATCTTGGACGTCACCAGCCGAGCCTCCCAGACCCCGCAAGATGGGCGAGCACGCTTCAATCGACGACTCTCCATTCTCGCAGTTGCCGAGCAGGAAGCGAGAGTAATCCGCAAAGTAGTCCCAGTACGGGATCGTCACGCACTCGTACTTGGTCCCGAGGCTGCGCAGCATGTTCTCGTAGGCGACCAAGAAGCGGCGGTTCCAGTAGAGGAAGCCGCACGTCTGGTAGGCCTCGGTGGAGGACTGCGTCTCGGAGTGCAGCTCCGTGAAGAGGATGTGGTACCCTCGCCTCATACCGTACCCGACGGCTTCGATGTAGAGGTTCTGCTCGTCAGCGGTCATGGCGCCCCACGCCTTGCGAACGCGTGGAGCCGAGCACGTGGCCGCGGTGGATGTGAACAGAAGGGTCCACGCGACAGAGAAGAGAGTTATCCAACGCATGCTGAATGAGTGACTGGAGTGACTGGGCGGTCGCTGGAAGTGAGCTGATGGGCACGTGGCCTCACCGAAGCAGTACGCTGCGCTGAGCAGGTTGTCGACTGAGGCACCGCAGGAGGGTACGGCTGTCAGCACCAACTCGCCACGACGACCAACGCTCCCCCAACAAGGCGTTGCGTTGGGCAGCCTCAGTACTTCAGCGACGTTGAAACGACAAAGTTCCGAGCTGCTTGTGCGCTGGTGTCTGGGCTTCTTGCGAGAGCGCCAGGAAGCAACAGAGTTGGGAGGCGTTGACGCTTTCTCTCGGACTTCGTTCGCAGCGTCGGGGCAGTGCTCGTTCGAATGATTTGGCGCAAGGGCCGTCCCATTTTGAGCGCGCTGAACGGTTGCATCGAGCCAGAGAAGACCGACGCGTTCGCCGAACGTTGGCGCCATCAAGCGATAGCCACACATCTCAACGGCGCCAAGGGTCTTGATCTGTCAAGGAATGCTCTTCCAACACGGAGAACCGTCCCGGGGATTCGAGTTGGAAATACAGAAGAAGAGCCACACGAGGCATGGCACAGACATCAACGCGATTCGATGAGGGCGAGGCAGACGTCTTGATGGTGCACAACTAACCTGTCCAGTGCTCCTCTGACTTCCTGTCGTATGTGAGTCTATCCATACAACGACGACGCTCGTCGTCAAGCGAGCGAATGAGATCCGGAAAGCCACCTCTCGACCTGGGGTCCAGAGGGTCAGCAGTACATGACGAACGCCATGGATTTCGCTCCTGTGGCAATTGCCTGGACTCCAACGCTGGCGCAACAGGAGTCGTCGGCCGCAGTCGAAGCACTTGGTGACGAGCGTCTAGTCTGCCACTTGTGAGGCGCCACGTTCCTGCTGTCCTCGCAAAGAGGTTGTAGACGCTTGGGAATGCCGGATCGGATGATCCACGTTGTGGAAGGAACACAAGTCGTGACTAATGCCCGCATCTCCATAAGGAATCCGTAAGCTCTGGAGCTCGTGTTCGTAGATCAGCACGGTCTCTTCGACCAGTTCTGCAAGCTTTGTTGCTCTTATTGGTCCGCTTCAAAGTCGGTGTTGGCTCTTGGCGCAGGTGCTGTCGCCATCGCGTCGCGTGCAGCCTTCGCGACACCAAATTGGCTGGGAATGGATCAACCATGACTGCATCAGTAAACGACAGATCGCTTGAAGTGGTAGGCGCAAGTGTTGGAGTTGGCGTCGGTGCTGGCATCGAAGCTTGCGTCTATCACATCTCCGTTGTAGCGGAAAGCGGCGAAACTTGTTGGACCACGCCGAGTTTCACCACGATCGTCAGGGTTGAATGTCGCTTCTGCAGTTGTGGACCTGTGGAGCTCGCACCAGCGGCAGCAAGTCTGCTTGGGTTGTACGCGCGGGCTGACGAAGTCGTTGCGTTGAAGTCTATGCACCACCGCACCAAACTGGCAGGTACATTCACGGTGCGGGTGTTCCTCGATTGGAACGGCAGCACGAGACTCTAGCGATCCGAGTCCAGTCCTGTGTGACGGGCAAGGCTGCCAATCGACGCCTGCCACATCGGAACGCGCGCTGTTGAAGACAAACCGGGAGGTCTCGCAGCGCGTGAGCGTGAGCGTGTTGGCATTCAAGGCTGATTGGTATCTCGGAGGATGTCCACTGTTGCTCTGCGAAACACGGGGCGAGTGTTTCTGACGGGACGTTGGCGACTACCTAGGTGAGCGAGCGCACAGGAGTGGAGGAAGACCGGGCCGGCTCAGTCCATGGAGGCCATTTTGGCGCACTTTGTTTCTGGAGACCCAAGGCACAGACAAACGCGACGATGCAAGGCGCCTTACCTCCCTTGGAACCCTAACTGGATAGTGTTGCTGCATTGCCGGAAGCCGCTCGGCCGATTCAGCCAGGCGTCGACATCGACCGTCGCCACAGCTCGACGAGGGCGGCGAGGACTTGCGACGAAAGCACTTGGAGGCATCTGGCCGCAGTTTGACGCATTGCGCTCGGCTGTTTGCCTTGCTGGTTCCCGCCATTGCAAGAGCTGGTGTCTGCAGGGTGCCTTAGTGGTCCAGACGCGGGGAATAGAGTGTTTCCACCCACGTTGTGGTGATGTCGCCGGTCTTCCTCGCCCTCGTCGCCGCAATGCACACGAGCAGAATGGAGGCAAAGGATTTGACGACTCGGACTGCCGATGGAAAGAACACTGCAACTCCTGAGCTGTGAGCTCGAAGGCGAACAGCAGGACAGGCGACGGATCGACAGCCTCGAGAGCGATTACTGCGCTCTCGGGGCGGAACCAACACGCGCAAAGGGCATCGATGGAAAAAGCGTGCACAGTACTCGCGCCATGAACGTTGCTCCTCGCCGTGACGTCAGCCGGCCTTCCTTGCAAGAGAGAGCAGCATCGCGTCTTGGCGTCGGAGATGATGGAGTGTGGGCAGCGACTGAATCCCCGCCATGCTTTCGACTGCGTCGGGGCAGACACCGAGCTATTCCCGGGTGTCCGAGCGACCGCTTGGGACCGCAGACGCTGATTGAATTGTGTCATCCCCCGAGAGGACGGAGACACCGGACAGCGACAACAAGAGAGCAACGCAGCTTGGTCTTCTCGCCAACGGACCGAGCAAAAGTTCCGGCAACGAAGGATCAAGGACCCTGCTTCTCTCCACAGCCTTGATAACGGCGGCACATGGAAGGCTGTGCGCTTTACTCTGCGCTCGGAAACGCTTTCCATCCCGCTCTCCGCCCAACGGACCGCGCTCAAGAGCCCTCTGCTCGCGGCGTTGGTTGCAGGATCTCGCGCACGGCGTTCGATTCGAAGGGATGCCAGCGTTAGGCAACGCCGGCGGTTGCTTCTCTCTTGTCGGTCGCGCGGTCGTGCGCTGTGGCTGCTGGTTGCAGACGCATGCGTGGCTTGCCACCGAGTTCGCCATACTCTACTCGCTCTCTTTCCACTCTCTCTCGTCGTTGTCGACTCGCAGCGGAGACGGACGAGGCTCTCAGTGCATCGGAGCAGTCCGCACGCATGATGATTTTCTCGTCCCTGCCACCGGCATCAGCCGCGCAGTGAAGCAGTCGCACCAGGATGGCAGATGAGAACCCCGCGGTCTATTCCTGGCGCGCCAACCCAGCTTCGCGGATCCTTCCGTGGACGCTCCACGTCCGTCAGCGCGCTCCATCATCCCTCAGTCGAGCGCCATCGACTCGGGTCGGAGACCGCCTCCGTCGACCACGAAGAGTCCGGAGCGCGTCCTCGGCTGCCAGTCCTCACACACTCCTTTCCATCGATCCGCGGCTCCGCTCTGACCACCTCGATGGGTAAATATAGCGCATGCGCGTCGCCCATGGCGCTGGAGACTGGCGCAACGTCGGACCAGGCGCGGGTTTCGATCCTTCCTGGCTTCTTTCCAGCGTTCCCCTTCCTCGCTCCTCATGGACGAGCGTTTCCGGCGCGCCGGTGCCGATCACGGCGGAGAGGCTCGACTCTCTGTCCAGACCTCGTGACTGGAGATCGTGTCCCGGTCTCATTCTTTCCGGCTTTTGGTCGTTAGTACACGTCCATGCTGCTCCAGCGTTGCTGGAACGCGCTGCCGGCCCCCCTCTCGTCGCTCGCTCGCAGTGGATTCCGGCGGCGCCAACGCCCAGACTTGAAGAGAAGCGCGGCGCTCCGAGAACCGCCGCAACGGCCCGCCCCGGACGGACCACGAGCGGCAGACCCGGCGGCGCTTCCGACCATTTCACACCACCCCCGAGCTGCCATTTCCACTTTCCGCTCCAACCGGTGCGGCCTCCCACCCTTCCAACACCCCATCCATCCTTCGACCAACTCCCACTCGTGAGACCATCGCGGTGCCATGACTCGCTTCGTGGTCCTCGTGTCCGTCATGTTGGCGGCTGTGGCCTCGGTCGGACGAGCCCAGAGCTTCTTCGACTCGCCGTGCACCACTCGCATCCGACGCGACTGGCGGCAGCTCAGCGCGAGCGAGAAGGAGCTGTACCGAGACGCCATCAAGGCCTCCATGACGGCGGGCTACCACACGCTCTTCCAGGAGGTGCTGAGCGACAAGGACACGTGCAATGAAGTGTACCTCACAGGCGCGTCGGTGTACTGGCACCGCCGCTTCCTGCTCGCGTACGAGAACATGCTGCGCAGCCTCGACCCGGCCTACGCGTGCATCACCATCCCGTACTGGGATATGTTCGCCGACTACGCCAGCCAAGTGGCGTCGCCAACTCAGTGCGCAAGCATGGAGCAGTGCTCGCAGTTCCTGGGCGAGTTCGGCGGCTCCAATGGCACGGCTGTCAACGTCTCCATCAACGGGTTCAACATCTCGACAATCAATCCGAACGGCAACTGCGTCAACGGACTGCTGTCTCGCGGACGCAACGCGACCGAGAGCAGTCTCAACTTCGCCGACTTCTCGGCCTTCTGCCAGAGCTCGGCTGTGAACACCTCGTGCTCAAGTTGCATCCCGCGCGGCGCCTGGAACTCGACGTTGTTGCCGTCCTCGTTGACGTACACAACGCTGGCCAAGCTCATCCGCTCGTCCAACGGCTTCACCAACTTTGGCGTCACGATGCAGTCGGGTATGCAGGCGTCTTTGCACAACGCGCTCAACGCGACCATGGCCACGTGCGCCACGGCTGCCGACCCCATGTTCTACAGCCTCCAGTATGTCTCCTTCTCCTCCGCATGCTCTTGGCAATCAGTTGGTCAGTTGCTAACGCTTGGCGCTTGCTTTTGTCTTCCAACAGGGCCACGTTCGACTTGGTCCACCAAATGTACTATGACTGCCAGATCGGGCGTAACCTGACGACAGCCGAGAAGCAGGCGACATCGTCGCGCTTCGTGTACCAGCAGTACGCCATGGCGCCGGGCGTAACGGTGCCCACCGTCATGTCCAACATGACGACGTACTGGAACTCGACCGTCTCGAGCCAGCGCATGCGCGCCGAGGACCACCCGACGCTGCGCCAGTTCTTCGAGCCGCTGCCCAACCAGTACTGGTTCTATGCCAGCAGCGCCGACCTGGGCGCCAACAACTCGTACTCGTACGCGTCGGACACGGTCTTCAACCTGCTGCAGCTGGCCAACGTGACGCAGTGCCCTCAGAACCGGACACGTCGTCTGCAAGAAGTCGCAGGGCCAGGCACCGTCGAGCCTGGTTCGGGAGACGGTCTGGTCTCAGTTGTGGCATTCACCGAAGCTCCGTTGGCAACCGAGTCGGCCACAGACTCCACCACGTCGTCGCCGACGCCAACGCCAACGCCGACGCCAACGCCGACGTCGAGTGCCGATGCCGATGCTGTCACGGACGGATTGGTGCTGGCGACCACGACTCTCGACGACGATTCGACCAACAAGGCGTCTGTCAAGATGTTCAACTCGTTCCAGGAGATGATGGCGACGGCGTCCAACAGCACCGCCAGTGACATGGAGGCGCTCGACGTGAACGAGCTGGCCGAGTGCGTCATCTATCACAAGCGCTTCTCGGTAGACAAGCTGTGCAGGTATTTCCTCACGAGCATGGGATACCCGTTGACGCTGGACACGATCTGCTCCAAGCGGCTGGGCGTTTTCAAGAAGGGCTCGTCCAAGGAAAAGATCGTGATTGCAGGCTTGGAGGATGTGTTCACCCGGACCGCCCACATCAGCGACGAAGACCTGGCGGACCTGCCCAACAACTCGAACGCCACTGCGGTCGTCCCGATCACCGAGCTCAAGACTGAGACGACGACGGAGGTGATCGAAGCGGTCGCCAGCGGTGACGTCTTGATCACGGTGGCCGCCGCCGCCACTGCCACTGCCAACTCGGGCGATGTCGTCGCGCAGCCGGACTCGAACTCGGACACGACGACGACCTTGCGCGCGTCCACGTGATCACCTCCACAGCTTATACGTCTCCGCTTCAGCTTGCGACTGCTTCCTGTCGTCACCTCCTCCCGCTTTCGCCTCCTATGACCTCCTTTCGTTGAAACACGCTCGCACGAGTAGGAAGTCGGTAAATGTAATTCACACAGTCATTTGATGACGCGTTGGAGACCTGCGCCACTCAATGGTTGGTGACTCAAGAAGCGCAAGGAGAACATCGTATCTCTTCAAGTCTGCTGCGCGTCGGAGGACACTCAGTTCTTGTGCGACTCGCGGAACTCCCTGATTTGCGCGAACCACTCGCGCACGGTGGCCTTGACGGCCGCCTCGTCGATCGTCGTCAGCTTCTTGTCGGCCAGCACCGGCTTGCCGTTGATCCACACGTCCGACACACTGCGGAACAGACACACAAAGTTCGTCAGTCAAACGCTCAAGCATCAGGCATGAGGAATCCCGCGCGTGATGGGATAGGACGTACTGCTCACGGCCGGCGACGTAGACGACGTGGCTGATGGCGTTGTACATGGGGAGCATCTCGATGCTGTCGCACTCGACGGCAATCACGTCGGCGCGCTTGCCGACCTCGATGGAGCCGATCTCGCTCTCCAGACCAAGCGCGCGCGCGCCGTTGAGCGTGGCCATCTGAAGTGCCGTGGCGGCGGGTACGCTCGTGCTCTCGTTGGACTCGACCTTGGCCAGGATCGCGGCGAGCTTCATCTCGGCGAACATGTTGAGCGAGTTGTTGCTGGCGCAGCCGTCCGTGCCGAGCCCGACGTTGACGCCGCTCTTGAGCAGGTCCGTGACGCGGCAGATGCCCGACGCGAGCTTGAGGTTGGACGTGGGGCAGTGCACGACGTGCGCCTTGGCGTCAGCCATGTCCTGGATCTCCTCGTCCGTGAGCTGCGTCATGTGCACGGCGATGAGGCGGTCCGAGAGCAGGCCAAGGCGCTTGAAGTTGGCGATGGGCCGCGTCTTCTCCGCGCTCTGGTGGCGGCTCGTTGAGTTGGGCACCTGGTGCTCGCTGTCGTGGCACTCGGCGTGCGTCTCGTGCAGGTGGATGTTGAAGCGCACGTTGTGCTTGACCGAGTACTCGTTGGCGCGCACGAGGCTCTGGTCGCTGACCGTGTACGGCGCGTGCGGCGCGATGGTCATCGAGATGAGGTCGTGGTTGGCGTACTTCTCGAAGAACGGGTCGGCCTTGGCGAAGTAGTCGTCGGCGTTGGCGGCGTAGCCTGTGGGGAACTCCATGACGGTCTGGCCCACGGCGCCGCGGATGCCGACCTGCTCCATGACGTCGCAGATGGCGCCAGGGAAGAAGTACATGTCGTTGAAGCACGTGGTGCCGCCGCGCAGCATCTCGGCGGCCGCGTGCAGCATGCCGTCGCGGCAGAAGTCGGCGTCCACGAACTTGCCCTCGGTGGGCCACACGTCCTCCATGAGCCAGTTCATGAGCGGCTTGTCGTCCGACAGCCCGCGCAGCAGCGTCATGGGCGAGTGCGTGTGCATGTTGACGAGCCCGGGCGTGACGACGTGGTGCGGCAGCTCCTTGACGCTCGCGGCCTCGTACGCAGCCGCGGCCTCCTGGCGCGGCAGCAGCGCCACGATGCGCGAGTCCTTGACCACGATCGCATGGTCTGCCAGCACCACGTCGCGCGGCACCACGGGCACCACGTGAGCCGCGTTGATGATCAGGTCCACCTGCTGCTTGCTGCCGCCCATGATGACCGAGGAAAAGTGGCGCCTAGCGGAGCGGACGAGCGGCGAAGCGGCCAAGGAGAAGAGCCGCATGAGGGGTATGGGAGGCTGCGTGGGGTGAAAAAAAAGAGCTCTTGACTGACTGGTCCTCTGCGCGGATGATTGGCATGGACGAACTTTGGACGTCGATTGGTTGAAATGGCAAGAAATAAGGCATTGGATTGGATGAAATACAGACACCAGCACTCTCGCTGAATGCGAATTGCCGTCATCTCCGCAAGGGGATTTGCCATCACTTCGCCTCGACTTCACTTGGTACTTGTATGCTTTTGAATGTTGAAATGGTGAACTTCACTCAGATTTTTGGCGGCAAACGCTGAAGTGGCTTGTGTTTTGGCGGCAAGCACAGCTTGAAGCTGACCACAGGATGACTGGCCGTGAACCTCGCACTTCATGCAGTCACTCGCCTGTGAGTGAGCCGTGCGGTTGGACGCATCGCTTCCTGCTTCAACTCCGTTCGGGTTCAACCGTGCGCGAGCGGCAATCACTCGCAGGTGGTTGCGGCACGCTGGTAAAGGTGGATCAACGCGACGTTCACTCGCAAGCGCTCGCGTTACGCTGGTGAAGGTGCCTCCGGTCGCTTGGCTACTCGTCCTCGTCGTCGCTCAGCATCTCTGTGCGCAGCAGCGCATCGAATTCGGCCTCATGGAGGGCGAACGGCGGCACGAGCCACTCGAACGGCTCCTCCTCCTCTTCCTGGTTGTTATTAGTCGCTGCCGCCATCGTGTTGCTGCTCGATCCAATGTCGACTCGGTCCATGTCGGAGCACGGACAGAGCCCCTCCTCCTCGAACTCGGCAATCTCTGGTCCGAGCGACGCGATGAAGTGGTCCGGCTTGATCGCGGGGTGAGGCGTGCTGCGAGCCCCCTGCTTGGTTGCCCAGCGTGTCTTCTGGACGCGCTCACTGGCCCTTTCGCGCGCTTCAGCCGCGACGACTGTGCGCGCCTTCTCCTCGTTCATGAGCTTGGCCCATTCCTCCTCGCGCAGTCGCCGCTGAAGTGCCCTCTCGGCCTCCCTTTGCCTGCGCAGGCGCTCGTTGCGGCCGGCTTCCTCCAACTCGTGCCGCTGCTTGCGGAGAGCACTCAGCTCGTCGAGAACGCTGGTCAACTGCTTCTCTGTCGTGTCCTTAGACTGCTCCAAGCTAGAGATCCACGCTTGCTTGCTCTCATTCCTCTCGAGTGTTCGCGCTAGCTGTTGCTGCAGATGCTCGTGGCATTTGTTGGCGCGAAGGCACTTCTTCCGGAACTCGAGCTGAAGCAGCATCTGAGGCAACACCAACGCATGGGATAGTCGGCACCTGTGTCAGCTCGACAATCGCCAGAGAGACCACGTAGAGAGTTTGGTGTAAGGCGCTGACCTGATGCCGCGTCCTGGCCTCCAGCTCCGTCAAGAACGCCGTCTCTCGCTTAGGCGCCGCGTCCGTGGGCCGACAAGGATGGTGCGGCTCGTCCCGACTATCTTCAGCTGACATTTCGCTGGCATCTACAGCCCAAGCCTCTTGACGACTTGTTGGCGAGAGTGTTTCACTTGAGGACTCTCTTGGTGTGAAAGACCTCCCGGAGCTGGGCGTCGACGCGGGTGACAACGAAGCCATCGACGATGACAATGAGGCCGACCGCTGGGCTCTGACCTCGTCAATCCGCTCGAGCTGCGCCTTGATCCGATTGACAGCTTCTTGGCGAGCTTGGCGCTTGGCTCGAGCCTGGTGCTGGGCTTCTTCCTGGATACGCCGCGCGCGTTCTTGAGCCAGCGCGAACCCTTTTGCGACACGCTCGCTCCGTTCTCGCTCTCTCGCAGCCGCTTGGAGCTCCAGGGTCGCTGGCGAAGGAGGTCTCCTCTTCTTGATCTTTTTCTTGAGAGAGATGGCATGCGCGCTCTTGATCCCACGGCTCGCTCTTCTCCTGACAGTGCTATCTTCGTCCGTGGTGCTTTCCACTGCCCTGCCGCTCGTCTCGCTTGCTCGCGGTGATGTTAGAGCCCGCCACGACGCTAAACTCTCGCCATTATCATCGCTGACGCTGCTGTCGTCGCCCCAATGCGGACGCAACGGCCGAGTCATCGGAGGAACTACCGGCTGTGCTGGCGCACATACGTGGCAAGCGGTCGCCTCGTGAGCTGTTCCATTGGGAGCCGGGTGCTCTGTTGATCGGAGTGAGAGATGTCGGCGCGCCACTGACGGTGAGAGGCGCGAATTCCCTCCATTCGCAGCCTTTATCGACGATGTGCGCCTTAGAGCCCGGTCAGCTTCACGGCTTGAAGCAGCTCCAGCAGGTGGTGCCGCAGGGGACTGCTCGGTGGCGAGCGCGACAGCTCGCTGCTGCTCGAGCTCGAGATGCGCGAAGTACTGGCCAATCTTCTCGATGATCCCGGCCATCGATGGCAGAGCAGCGACCAAGGCTGTGTGATGATGCCTCGAAAGGCGTGAGTCCAAGGAGTTTCGCAGGTCCACCGTCGCTCAAGAATAGCTGTCGATCTCATTGCAAACACGAATGACCGACCACCCAGCACAGCTCACTTGCATGAAACACACACACACACACGTTGTGCCTCTGAAGCGGGTTATGTACAATAGAAATGCAGACCAGAGCAATCATCGACACGGCGTGTTCATCGTCGGATGGGGGACGAGCGCTTCTGCTTGGCGTACTGCTTCTGCAGCTTGCTGAGCACGCCGTTCGTCACCTTGATGGCCAGCGCGTGCTCTATCAGCAGCTCGGGCGCGAGAATCTCGTCCCACTTGTCCGGAAACGTGTTGAGGAACTGCATCACGTCGTCGATGCGCTTGCCGAGGATGTGCTCCTCCGAGAGCTGCAACAGCGCCAGCGCGACCCGCAGCATGATCTTCCAGTTGTTCTCGAACAGGAAGATGTCCCAGATGCGATCCAGTGACTCGCGCGGCAGCACGTTTAAATACAGGAAGAGCGTCTGGAACCAGCCGACGATGAACATCTCGACCATCACCTTCTCCTCCTCAAAGTGCTCCGCGAGCGCCGGCATGCCGATCTCGAACAGGCGCTGGCACTGGAAGCAGTACTGGTGGAGGCGGTCCAGACCCGGAGAGAACATCTGCCGAAGCCCGTAGTTCTCGAACAGACCCACGAGCATCCAGAAGGCCGTCTCGACTTCGACACGCGTCGCCGCCGAAGCGCTCGTGCGCGTGGGGCTAGAGGCTTCATCGTCGTCATCATCATCGTCGTCGTCGTCATCGACTTGGACTCGAGTGAACGCTCGTGGGTTTGCTGCCTGCCGCGCAGCTGACTTGGCCTCGTTGTACTTCTTGACGTGGTCGAGCACGTGAGCAGCGATGTAGTCCATCCCCTGGCAGTATCCCACGTCGGGGAACCGCCCCGCGAGCGCGTGGAGGATTTCGCTCAGCTGATTAATCAGCGCCTCTTCCGTGTCTTCGACGACTTCTTCGCGGTCGCTCGGGCCCCGCTTGTGCGGCGCCACACGACCGTACGTACGTCGGACATCCGTCAGGATCAGCTCGGTCGAGTCGCCCTTGGACAGCGCCATCTGCAGGTAAACGTCGAAGTCGAACTCGGACGACTCGCGAATCCGGCGGACCCTGATGTGACGCGCAGAGAGTTAGCGAGGCTCACAGCAACCCCAAGGAGCAAACCGCAACGTACGACGCGATCTTCTCCCAGAAGCCGAATCGAGTGCCCTCCGACATCTCGCCGTAGCGGACGCAGAACTTCCAGAGCCGGCGCTCCGTTGAGACGAACTTGTGGCACGCTCGGTTCACGGACGCCATGCGTCCGAGCGTCTGCACGTCGCCGCAAAACACCAGGATCGTGCCCAAGATGTAGCTTTTACTGAAGCCCTGCTGGGCTGGAGACGGATCCGCATTGCTCGCCATGCTCTCGGCGCGAGAGAGGCTGCTCAGACTTGACGTGCTCGCCGAGCTGATTGCGCGTGCTGCTCAATCGATACAACAACGTCAGGGATCCACTCCACGGGAATCTCACGGACTTCAACGTACACAGCCGCATGAGCCCCAAGCTGGCCTTGTTCCCGCCGCTGGCAGGCAGAGGCGCCTTGTACTCGAGCAGGAAGCGGCAGTTGGCTTCGGCCGGGTTGTCCACGAACATGACTTCGATGGGCGTCTCGCTCAGCATGTCCGTCATGACCTGGATGCCCATCGTCTGGATCTTCTCCGCGACTGGCGCGGCCGCCGCCAGCTTCGTCTTGAACATGGACCAGCCTGGCGGCAAGCCCATCACGAGTGGTCACGACAGGTCTAAGCCACGAGCACGTCCATCATCGAGGCTCACCATGCGTTGACCCTTCCTTGACGATACTCAGCGCCGGAGCAACACGCTCTCGCCCCTTCGTCGCCGCTGCATCGTTCCCAGCACACGCTCGTCAATCCTCGCCGGCGGGTTGCGGGTTGAAGTGCCAAGCGTTCGCGTCCCACCTGCCGAAGCCGACGACCGGACCTTGTCAATGGACGGCTGGTACCGTCCGAGTCTGCCAGACAACAGGAGCGAGCGCGCGTCAACGACTTCCCGGCAGCTAGCCGCGAAAGCAACAGCCAGAGACGGACGCACCGCTTGGACGTGCGCTGCTTCATGCTGAGCAGCTGGGGGCCCAACTGGTTCTTGGCCATCGTCGCGCGGTCCTTCATCATGCCGAGCGCGCTCCAGCCGTGGCCGCCGCCCTCCCTCTCGCTCTCGCTGTCCGCCCCGCTCGACGCCGCGGCCGACCGGTTCTCCGCCGCCTTGTGCTCGCCGCCGCCCTCCGCCCCATCCGTCGCGTGCACCTTCTTCACCTGCTCCTCCTGGATTCATCGCATGACAACCGGACGCGAGTGAGTCGCCTGCCCCAGTCGCCCGCGCAGGCGACGCGTCAGTCAGTCGGGCACCTCGTTCATTGACGACAGTGACGCCGGAGAGGACGCCGAGGGCGATTCCGCCGCCATCGCCGTCGGTCGCTCAGTCAATTGGTCTGCTTCTCTGTCGGCTGCGAGTCGCCCACTGGCACGCGCTTGGCGGCTGGCTCGACTGACACTTGGCCGTCAACACTTGGCCGTCAACACTTGGCCGTCGACACTGGAGACTTGGCGCTCGCCTGCCGATCGACGCGCCAAGGGGCGGACCGAGCGCGGGGTGAGCAGAGGAGCAGCGAGCCGGCGGACTGGACGGACAATGGACGCACCTTTACCAGGTCGGAACGGCCCACAACGGCCGCTGCTCTCGATATAATCCGTGGAGCAAGGTTATAACTCAAACATATTATAGCAGTCCGAAGAAAGTCCGTGGAAAATCCCAGCAGATGAGAGTATGCCGAATATCCCACACTGATCACTTTCTATTATGTATTCACTAATAGAGGAGAGCAGTTTGGGTAATTTACAACACAGAGCCTGATCGGCACTCGGGCCACTGCGGGTGTGCCACCTCATCAGCATCGAGCACCGGGCGGAAGCGACTGCGATCCGCTGGGTTGACGCGCCTGCTGGTCGCCCGGGAGCCGCGCGAGGGGCCTGCGAGGCCAGCAGAGAGCAAGTGGAGCGCGCCCGGCGTCCATATTGGCCGCTGCGGCCTCCCAATTCGGCGATGAACTGCGTCAAGGGGGAGATCCACAATGTGCTGTCCATGATGCGCGTGAACGCGCTGTGGGCGTCCGTGGACCGGTTCCGCGCCGAGATCCCGGCCGCGACGCAGTCGCCCATGCTGCGCGCGTTCAAGCAGCTGCACTACGAGCTGCAGTCGGTGACGGACCTGGCGGACGTGGACACGGTCACGTACCTGCTGCCGTTCGTCATGGTGATCGAGTCGGAGCGCACGAGCGGGTTCATCACGGGCGCCGCCATCGCCAGCCTCAACAAGTTCCTGCTCTACGGACTCATCACGGGCGAGTCGCTGCGCGCCGACGTGGCCATCAACCGCATCGCCGTCTGCGTCGCGCGCTGCCGCTTCGAGGAGACCCACCGCGCGGACGACGAGGCCGTGCTCATGAAGCTGCTCGAACTCGTCGAGTACGCGCTGCGCAGCGACGCAGGACACCTCATCGCGGACGACAACGTGTGGAAGATGGTGCAGCTGTGCTACAGCATCAGCTGCCAGCCGCGCTCCTCGCTGCACCTGCGCCGTGCCGCCGAGAACACGCTCTCCCACCTTGTGCTCACCGTCTTCGACCGCATCGAGGACCTCGAGCCGTCGGCAGCGGTCGTCGCCGACGCGAGCGGCTCGCCACCAAAGCACGGCGGGGCTTCCGTCCACCACCACCACCCGCCTGTTGTCGCCAGCAGCAGCGACGCAGGCGACGACGGAGATCAAGGGGCGACTTCACAGAGGGAGTTGATGCCGTCGTCGTCGCAGCAGACGACGACGCTGCCAGCAGCGACGCCGGCGCCGGCCAAGAGCGGGAATGTGCCCTACGGCATTCCAGTGCTCGAGCGGGTGCTACACTTCCTCGCCGGGCTCGTGTCCCCCATGGAGAACGACGAAGCGACCTGTGTGCTCGGCCTGCGGCTCATCAACATTGTGCTCGAGACCGCGGGGACAGGGCTGAGCCACCACCCATGCCTCGTGTCGGTGCTGCAGGGCGATCTGTCCAAGTTCCTGCTGCAGAACTCCGAGACGGACGACCTCGGAGTGCTCTCGCTGACACTGCGCGTCGTGTTCAACCTGTTCAACTCGATCAAGGACCACCTCAAGGTGCAGCTCGAGGTGTTCTTCACGAGCGTGCATATGCGCATCATCGACTCTCCGTCGTGCTCGGACGAGCAGAAAGAGCTCGCGCTCGAGTCGCTGCTCGAGTTCTGCCGCGAGCCGGCGCTCATGCTCGACCTGTACATCAACTACGACTGCGACGTGCACTGCACCAACCTGTTCGAGGTGCTTTGCAAGTCCCTTGCGCGGAACTGCGACGCAATGGCCACGACGGACGTCGGCCTCAACGCGCTCACGCTGCTGTGTCTCGAAGGGCTGCTCGCCGTCGTCGAGTCGATCGCGCGGCGTTGCCCACTCTCCTCCGGAGCGGCCTCAGCGAAGAGCGCGGCGTCCAATGTGTTGTCTCTGAAGGGCTCGGACTTGGCGCGGTACACGTCCAACACTCGAGGGTCCGCCTCGTCACCTCGTGGCGCCAAGTTCAGCCGCGGCACGTCGATGGAGCTGCCGCTCGAGGACATCTCGCCCTTGTCGTCCGTCCGCGACTTGATGCAGTTGGTCATGTCAGGAAGCGAGAGCGACAGCGAGTCGGACCAAGGAGGCGGCGCCGGGGAGTCTGGTGACCCAGCGGATCAGCTGGCTTGGCTGCACACTGCTCGCGAGCGCACGGCCGAGGTGCTTCAGCAGCGCAAGCGCGCGAAGAAGCGCTACGCTCTCGCGGCGGAGAAGTTCAACACGGACCAGAAGAACTGGATCGCGTTCTCCCAAGAGATCGGACTGCTGCCGGAGTCCCCGACGCCCGAGACGGTCGCGGCTTTCCTGCTCCACACGCCGGGCCTCAACAAGACGCTGATCGGCGACTACCTCGGCGACGGCCCGCCGGAGAAGTACCCGTTCAACACGGCTGTGCGCGACGCGTACGTCTCCATGTTTGACTTCCACGAGGCCGCGTCGCTGGACGAGGCGCTGCGTGACTTCCTCGCCAAGTTTCGTCTGCCGGGCGAGGCACAGAAGATCGACCGAATGATGGAGGCATTCTCCAAGCAGTACTACCTGCAGGCGGGCTCGGCTGGGCCGCTCGCAGACGCCGACGCGGCGTACGTGCTGGCGTTCAGCATCATCATGCTCAACACGGATCTGCACTCGGATCATATCGCCAAGAAGATGACGATCGAGGAGTTCGTGCGAAACAACCGCGGCATCAACGCCGGGCAAGACCTGCCGGAGGACTACCTGACGGATCTGTACTACAACATCCTCGAGCACGAGATCCAGATGCAGCACGATGTGTCGGACTTCATGGACTCGGCGTTCTCGACTGTCGACCGGTACTCGATGCAGTGGGAGGGCGTGCTCAAGCGCTCGGAGAACGTCGTGGGGGCGAGCTTCACGTCCAACGCCAGCATCCTCAAGCTCCGCGCGGGTCTGTACGAGAAGGACATGTTCGCGTTGATCGCGGATCGGACAATCCAGAGCTTGTTGGTCGCGTTCGAGAAGACGCTGGACGTGACCAACATGGAGCGCGCGCTCGAGGGCCTGAGCAACTGCGCCAAGGTTGCGCTGTACTTCGACATGAGCGACATGTTCAACCGCATCATGGGCTCGCTCTCGTCCTACTTCTTGGCGTTCGCGCACGGCATCTTGAGCGGCGAGAAGGTGTTCTTGCCGCCCAGCTCGGGGACGAACGTCAAGGCTCGAGCGGTTGGCGCGTCCTCCGGCCCGTCGACTCGCCAAGCGAAAGCTCCGGACAGCACGGGGTCCGAGTCTTCTGGTGGCTCGAAAGACTCGGAGGTGTTTTCTGGCGCCGCCGCGGGCACCATGGAAGAGGATCGTGTGCACGGCGCCAAGACGCGGCGAGCACTGCTGTCGCTCAAGCTGCTGTTCCAGTTTGTGCAGAACCGCAACGAGAGCTTCCGCAAGGCGTGGACGAACGTGGTCGAGTGCGTGCTCATGTTCAACGAGCTGGATGCGGTGCCGATCTCCTTGGTCGAGATCGACGACTTCGTCGACTCCCGAGGCGTCCCGCTGCCGCCAGTGCTCGGTGGCACGTCGGTCGCGCAGACGCTCCACTCTGTCAGCTCGTCCACGTCGACAACGGTGTCGCTGTCGCCGACCAACAGTGGTAGCAGCAACAGTAATGCACCGGGGCTGTCAGGGAAGACTCGCGAGCGCTCGCGACGTCTAGCGGAGCGCCAAGCGGCGATCCGAAGCCGCATGAAGAGCATGAATTATGCCAGCCATGCCGCTGGCAGTGGAGGTGGAGGTGGCTACCAATCGTCGGGAAACAGCGGGTCGCTGTGGGACTCGCTGTCGTCGTACCTGTGGGCCGAAGAGGAGCGGATCGACGAGAGCTTCTCGCTCGTCAACAAGATGCTGCGCGAAGCGGTCTCAAAGCTCGGCGGCGGCCTTCTGGAGAAGGAGAACTGGCTGCGTATGGCCCGTAAGCTGCCGGAGAAGGCGCTGATCAGTCTGCTGGAAACGCTGCTCGCGTGCCGCGACCCATTCAAGTGCATCCTCCAGCCGTCCGACCAGACGAGCGTCGACGCCATGATGCAGGAGAACGCGATCCTCGTGCTGGAGCTGAGCGTGGACATCATCCTCGTCAACCAGCACCGGATCCTGGCGCTGAACCTGTGGGAGCCCTTCCACATGTACGCGAAGCGCATCCTGTCGACCCCTCTGCACGAGCTGCACATGCAGGGCCTAGTCGAGCGCGTGGTCGTCCACATTTTGCGTGTCAGCATCCGGCTGTTCCACGACGAGAAGATCCGTCCGAAGCTCATGGCGACGCTCGAGCTGCTGCTCACGATGGACGAGGACATGTGCAAGGCGCTGAGCGACCGCCTCGCGTCCGGCATCAACATGCTGCTGAAGGCCAACCTGGTGTACATGCACGACTTTCACGACTGGCAGGTGCTGCTTGGCGTGCTGGAGAGTGTCGTGCAGCACAAGAACGGCCGCGCCGCGTGCTGGGAGAGCGTGACGCTGATGGCGGAAGGCGGACACCTGAATGACGAGAACGTGACGCTGTGGATGGCCATTTGCCTGCAGTTCGTGCGGCACCGCACGCCGTACTCGGTGGACGCGCTCCGTCTGCTACAGGGCCTGGCGAGCAGCGACAGCGCGTACAAGATGGACGGCAAGACGTGGCTGGAAGTGATGCGCGTCATGCTGAGCTACCTGAGCGACGACCGCGCGCCGATCGCCAAGACCGCGTGGGAGTGTCTGTACAAGTCGTTGCTGCTGCCAGGGGTGCCGGTGGCCAAGGACATGTGGAAGCAGTGCTTCGAGCACGTCATCTTCCCGTTCGACGACCAGGTGGGCGAGGGCGTCTGGGACCACTCGAAGGACGCGCCGCTGTACAGCGTGACCCTGCTCTCCAAGACGTTCCTGCACAACCTGACTGTGCTGATGGAGCTGCCCGAGTTCGGCGAGCTGTGGCTCAACGTCCTGGAGCGTCTGGCCAAGAAGCTGGTCATCTCCACCGCAGGTCCGCCTGCGCCGAACGCCGTGGTCGTGTACGAGACGACGCTGCAGTCGCTGTACAACTTGCTGCTGGTTCTCAAGGCCGAGGACGTGCTGGAGCGGGTGCGCGACGACACGACGGGCCAGACGCTGTTCGACGAGAGCTGCGCGGTGATTGACGCGGTGTGCCCGCACGTCAAGGAGCAGCTCGGGTTCGTGTCGGAGCCAGCGGGTGTGTTGGCAGAGGAGAAGCCCGCTGAAGCCCAGGCAGATGCGCAAGAGGGCCTCGTTGCTGCTGACACCGTCACGGAGCCAGAGCAGCGTGGAGATCCGGGTGTTGTGGCGGAGGAGGCGATTGCAGTCGACGTGGTGGCGTCTCCAGACGCCAGCGGGTCCGCTCAAGTTGAAGTGCAGCCCGTGGAAGAGCTCGATGCGGCCCCCGTTGGCGTCGTCGACGTCGGTGACGCGACCGGTGCGGAGGCTGCAGCTGCGCCAGCCGAAAGGCGTCGCCCGTCCCCCGGCTCGTGGCGCACAGCGATGGAGACGGTCGTGATCGGCGACGGCACCGTGGGCGTCAAGGCGGACGAGGTCATCCTGGACGAGATCACCGAGGCCGTCTAACGCCATACATAAGTCTCGTTTTGTCTGAACGGTACCGACTACCTCTACATACCGGTTTGTGCAACTCTTGTCGACCAGTATTCTACCGATCGTAACCGGTACCATACCGGTTTCTCATTCAAACCCCGGAGTGATGGCCGGCGCTTTGCGCTTTGTTGCTTTTTTTCCTTCCGCATTTCCCAATCCGAGCGCCAAGCCGCAGGTTTCCCGTCGTCGCCCCGGCGACCGCAGAGCAGCGACTGAATGTCGGAAGCCCAGGCTAGCGTCGGCGGCCTGAAGGTCGAGGCGAGCGCGGCAGAGGCCGCCGCCTCCTTCTCCTCCTCCTCCTCCTCTGCTGCTGCTGCTGCTTCTCCTGTTGCGGCCCCGGCGAGCGGCAAGAAGAGCAAGAAGAGCAAGAAGGCGGTGGCCAAGGCCGAGGAGGAGGAGAGCGCCACGAACCTGGCGACGGTGGACCACCCGTACCTGAGCTTCCTGCACAAGCGCATCCGGTCGTACAAGAAGAAGCTGGAGAAGATCAAGGGCCTCGAGAGCGCGCGCGCGGCCGACGGCAAGGTGCTCAACCCGCAGCAGCTCGAGCTCGTCGCGTCCAAGCCCGGCCTGGAGAAGCTCATCGTCGAGTTCGAGACGCTGCGCGAGCAGTTCGTCGAGGTGTATCTCCAGGTATGTCCGCTCTAGCGTTTCTCCTTCGTGCTCGCTCGCGTCGGATCGCGCGGCCCTGACGGTCGTGTGGCGTCGTGCAATTACAGGAGGAGGCCGCCAAGAAGGCTGCTGACGAGGACAAGGCCGCCGCGCTCATCGACGTCGTGCTGGAGGCGACGGCGCCCGAGGCGGAGCTGGCGCCCGAGCCGCAGACGGTGGAGGGTCCGCGCGACGAGTTCGCGCACGTGGGCGAGCTGCTCAAGGCGCTGCATGCGGTGACGCTGCACCAGGCGCTGGGCAAGGACGTGCCCATGGTACTCGACTTTTTCTCCAAGGTGCTGCTGGGCAACACGCGGCCGCCGGCCGAGGTCTCGTACAGCGAGAACCTGGCCGAGTCGCTCGAGCAGGCCAAGAAGTTCCTCGCCAACAGCGACGAGCTGTTCGCGTGTGATATGACGTACGCCGGGCTGCGCGAGATGGTCGACGAGCTCGACCGGTCGGCCGCCGCGCCTGCGACGGAGGCGGCGGAGCCAGCGGAGGACGCGCCGGCAGACGAGCAGGCCGCCGGCGAGCTGCCGCAGATCAACTTCTTCACGGACTCGCAGCTCGAGCCGGAGGACGTCGCGCCGCCTGCTCAGGACGACGCGTCGGAAGAAGACGAGGCCGTCGCCTATGTCGAGCAGGAAGTCATCGCGGACGTGGTTGCCGAGACGATCACGACCGAGGAGACCGTGACGCTCGAGCCCGTGATCGTCGAGCCGCCGCCGAGTGCGCTGCCCATGCCGATCCCGCCCAAGTCGTTCGCTGCCGTCGCGAGCGGTGGGTCTGCGTCTCCGACCGGCTCGAACCGCTCGCCGTCGCCCACCGCCGGCGACAGCAGCAGCGACGCGCGCGGCAAGAGCGGCAGCCAGCGCCGCCGCGGAGCGCCTCGGTGGAAGAAGGAGAGTAGCATTAGTAGCAACGGCAAGGGCGACGGCAGCGACGGCGCCAAGACCGGC
>JAADYB010000193.1:0-32484 GCA_023338075.1 Phytopythium litorale
CAAAACCGGACGTTGCATTTGACGCGTTCTCAGTGTGGAAAAGATCCACCTTGGTTCGTAAATTTCGAAGCAAACACACCTTGTTTTCCAAACAGACGCTTCGAAGTTATTCTCGGTGAGTTGAAAACTAACAAATGAGTTTAAATTTATCGCTTCGACATGAATAGAAACGGAGTCAGCTCCCGCTTTCATTTTTTCGGTACAATACCGGTGAGGTTCAAGTCCCGATATTCACAGAATGTCAGTCAGCCAATCGGATTCTCGAGAATAGAATACTGGTGTCATTCTGACACACACCGGTATCTGTGTCAGTATCCCGGAGTTCGGCCCTCCCGCAGTCCCAGTGACAGTTTCTCGGACCTGCCGCCAAAGGGCAACCAAAGCGCCGCGAAGCAAACTGGTGGAAGGAAGGCTGCGCCTCCTGCGCCTCTTCCTCCGCCCCCCGACACCCGGATCCCACTCGCCGCGCGTGGGTCGCTCGCCGAGATGGGTCTCTCGCCGGCCGAGTACTCGGGCGAGGAGCTGCGGCGGCTGCTGCGCCAGGCCAAGGCCACGCAGGTGAGCATCCAGGCGGTGGCGCTCTGGATGCTGGAGCGGCGCGCGGCGCTGGACGACATGGGCCGCGACTGGGCGGCGCTGCTGCGAGACGAACCGGACGCGGCGCAGCAGGTCGTGTACCTGTACGTGGCCAACGACGCGCTGCAGGTGGGCGTGCGCAAGTACGGGCGATCGCTCGCGCAGAGCTTCGCGCCGCACCTGGTCGAGGCCGCCGAGTTCGTCATGCGCGCGGGCGAAGAGAAGGTCAAGCGCTGCCTCATGAAGGTCGTGGGCGTCTGGGCGGAGCGCCGCGTCGTGCCGCTGCCCGAGTTGGAGCAGCTGCAGCGCGTCTGCGCCGGCAAGCCGGCCTTGTGAGTGCCTCCTCTACTCCCGTTGAAGGGGAGGATTGCTGTTCTCACGTGTTGGTGACGCTCGATGGTGGCGACAGGGAGCCGGAACCCGAGGTGATTGGGGTCGTTGGAGCAGCAGGCGCCAGCGTTGACGGCAGCGACGCGGCGTCCAGGCAGGCGCTGCTGCGGGAGATGCTGAGCGAGACGAGCATCGAGCGCGTGCTGGACGACATGCCCGAGGTGCTCGAGTCGGCGGCCACCACCGGTCTGTCCGACAAGCTGCAGGACCTTGTGAGCGCCACGATCAGCGCCGACCTGCTCAGCGACCGCATGTTCCAGCTCGAGTCGAGCCTCGCGACGTTCAGCCATGCGTGCGAGGCGCACAGCGCGTACGCCGGGAGCGACGCGGACGGTTCCAGCGGCACGCCCACCGACTCGACCGCGATGGACGACCCGAACGACCTCACGCTGCCGCGGACGGGTGCGATCGACTGGAACATGCTGGACCAGCAGGTGTTCGACCTGGACGTCGACCGCAGCCGCGACCACGTGCAGCAGTACCGGTCGAACCTCGAGGACCAGAGCGCCAAGCGCGAGGCGCTGCTCGAGCACCTGCGGAGCATCCAGAGCATGGACCTATTTGGCGACGCGGACCTCGTGAGCGAGGAGACGATGGACGCGCAGTGCCGCGCGCTCGAGCGCCTCTTCAACGTGTGCTGCGACGCGGACGCGCTGCACAAGCAGCGGCTGGAGGAGCAGCGCGCCGCGTACATGGCGACCCAGCGGTCGTCCGCCGTCTTCGACACTAGCTATAGTAGTGGTAGCGCTGGAGGAGATCGCTACAACAGCTCGTATTATGGAGGGAGGGGTGTTAAGAGTCCGCGCGGCGTCGAGACTGAGTACCGGCAAGCTCCTGGGCGTGGGAATGGTCCGCCGCTGGCGCCTCCAGCCCCGCTCTTGCGGCGCCACAGCAGCAGCAGCAGCTTTGGCGAGCGCGAGCGCGAGCGCGACAGGTACTCCCGGTTCGACCGCGAGCAATCGCCGAAGCGCGCCAAGCTGGTGCATTCGCACAGCCTGGAGCCGCAGAACCCGCAGTGGTCGCGGGACGCGCCGTCGCCGCGGTTCAGCAGCGATCGGTACGACCGGATCGACCGGCGGGGCGCCGCAGCGTCGTTCGCGGCCGTCGAGGAGCAGGGGCGCTCGTACGGAG
This sequence comes from Phytopythium litorale, assembly GCA_023338075.1. Classification (NCBI taxonomy): domain Eukaryota; phylum Oomycota; class Peronosporomycetes; order Pythiales; family Pythiaceae; genus Phytopythium; species Phytopythium litorale. The sequence goes on from JAADYB010000193.1 coordinate 2,098, forward strand.
GCGGTGGCGGGCCGTCCCCCTCGCGCTACGGCCACCACCAGTACGAGCCGCCGGCGCGGAGCCGCAGTCCGCCGCGGTATCAGCAGCCCCGAGCCTTCGACGGCCCGCCGAGACGCGGCGGCGGCCGAGAGCACCGCAGCCGATGGGACTCGCTGCCCGACGACCTGGAGCGCCGTCGGTGGTAATGGACATGCCGTGCCATGCCGCTGGCCGGCGTCTCCTTGCTTGGCGCTTCGATCGACACTTTTTGGGGTTCAATGATAACTTAGTTGTCTTCAGTCGATCGTTCATTCTCAACCGAGTGCTTTCGCTGCGGACGAGCAGGAACCAGCACCGCCGCCCGCCCGCTACAGCTCGACGATGTCTCCTTCGACCTGGATCAAGTCCTGCGGCGGCGCCGGCAGCGCCTCACGCACCGGCAGCGACCGCGCCATCGGCGGCAGCGGCTCCAGCGGCTTGAGTTTAGTCGACCGCGACAGGTTAGTGGTGCTCTTGCTCATCTCCGCCTTCGGGTCGGTTGTCGTGGCACAAGGAGATGGAGCTGGTGATGCGGACGCGGACGGCAAAGGAGTTGCAGCTTGGGGAGGCAGCGTCGCTGGGGAAGGAGCCGGCATCTCGCTCTTGACCACAGCCGGAGTCGCCGCGCTGTCTGGTGCCACGTCGCTCTTGAGCGCTGCCGCCGCCGAACCATCTCCGCTGCTGCTCAGCACACTCGGCTTGGCCTCGTCGGGATCGGGCAACCCTCCCTTCTCCTCCCCGAGGTCCATGCTCGCTGACGCTTGTTCCGCGTCAGCCGCCGCCACAGCGTTCCTAGGGCTGACCGACCGACGGCGAGGGGACTTGACGACGTTCTTGCCCAGAGCGATGAGCCGACCGACGGGAGCGTTCCGCTCGGGATCCGCTGCTGCCGTGGGCTGCTTCTGGCTGAACAGGCCCATGAACGAGCTCGAGATGGACGACGCCAGCCGCGTGACGTGGAAGTTGGTCACTTCGCCGACCGTGGGGGACGCAAAGTACGTGTGGCACGCGCCGCAGCGCAGGCACGCGGTGGCCGGCGGCACGAAGCACACGAGCAGGCAGCCGGGGCACTTGACGTGGATGTTGACGCCCATGTCCCGCGCGAGGAAGTTGGTGCTGTCGCGCAGGTCCGTGCTCAGCTTGTCGAGCGTCGAGCGGATCGTCGTGTCGCACTGCACGCACGTCACGTTGGCCCCGTCATTGAGGAAGCCGCAGCGCGGACAGAAGATCTGCGACGGCGCCGCGCTCGTCACGCGCGCGTAGAACGGCAGGCGGCACTCGCAGCACTCCTTCACGCCCTTGCCGTTCAGCGTCGCGCTTCAGCCAGCCAGCCGGTGAGGTCAGCCGCGCCGTGAGAAGCCGAGTCCGCCAAGGCCGAGCGACACGTACCAGCTGCCGCACTTCCACGCGCCGTTCACCTGCACCTCGTGCGCCGTCGGTGCCATCGCCGCGCTGTATGAACGTGGTCGTGAGCGGACGCCAAGCGCTCCAAGCGGACAGCTCGTGCGCCACGGAAGCTTACCCGCACATCTCGCACGTATCGGCCTCGGATGCGTTCAGGAACGTGCTGCCCGCAGGCGCCAGCGCCATACGCAACGCAGGTCAGCCCGTGTGCGCCGCGCTGACAGGCCGTACAGCCCGCGTGTGTCCGCGTACCATGTCGTGCAGGCGACTCGGAGGTCCTTGCCGCCCGAGATGGTCTTGAGTCTGCCGGTCGCCAACGCAGCCGTCAACACACAGCCAGACACAGCACCAGCCACACTGGAAGTCGCTACAGCCACTCACTGTCCGGGGGCAGCGCTCGCCGCCGCCGCTGTCGCCATCGCCTGCCGTTTCCCGTCCTCCAAGGTGCTGAAGGACTTCCCCGCGATGTTCTTCCGCGTCTGAGAAAACGGCGTATGAGATACAACAGGCGCATGCCGTTCCGCAGGCAAAAGGCACTACTCGGAACAGTGACGGTAGCCATTCTGACATCGGTCAACCGCCCAGCTGCCATGCCTGCCAATGCTCCTCCTCACTCCAGAAAAGCCGCCACCTTCCGCCCGTCTCCTGCATGGAGACGTCGTCTTCCTTCCGCCCGCGGCCTCGTCTTCATGGGCTCCCCCGTCTCCTCCGCGCGTATACCCGGCGCCTCGGTGACGAACTCGCGGGGGGACGGGCGTGAAGGGGCGGCCGGGGCCGTCAAGGGGCACCAGCAAGCGCCAACAGCGCACCAGTCGGGCTGCATCAGCAACCGAGAAGGCAACCGAGAAGGCGAGCATGCCGCCCAAGAAGCAGCCGTCCAAGCTCGCGAGCCAGGGCTCCGTCGGCGTCCCGGCGACGCCGCCCGCACCCTCGACGCGCCAGGTATGCCCAGCGCCAGTGAGTGTGAAGTATCCAGCTGGCAGGGCTTGTGGTGACGCTGGAGTGGCGTTCACGTGCAGCCGCTGCCGCCGCCCGTGCTGCCACCGAGCGAGTCTCTCCCTCTGTTGTGGGCGCCTGCGAGTCCGCCGAATGCCGTGTTTCCAGAGTGGCCAACGGGGGACACCTTCGGTGCGGCGCCAACACGCCCTCATCGGTGGCTTTCATGGCGCTAACACTTGCTCCGTGACGGTAGCGCCTGAGCACTGGCACTCGTTCGACGCACCGTTCGAAGACTCGCTGCAGGCGTCCGAGCTGCTGCTTCCCCACCAGGTAGTTCTTGTACCACGCGCTGGTTCACAAACACCAGTCGTCCGGAGCCTCCGCGACGCCCAGCTGACGGATCGTTGCCGCCATGCATGAACGCCAGGCTGCAAACGAGCACGAGTCGATACAGTGGAGGCGACCGCGCGAGTTTCTGCCGCCAGTCATCGACCCAACCCCACCACCACCACCTCATCCACATCCACTCCCAGCCGTGCATGCAGATGCAAAGAACGCCAAGAAAGCCGCCGCCGCGCCACCCAAGAAGCCAGAGGCGGACAAGAAAGCAGCGGCGGCGGCTCCTCCCGTGCCTGTGCCTCCAAAGCATGCGCATGTGAGTGGATGCCCTCGAACTGTTGCAATGCCAATTACAATGATGGCACTCATGTACGCTGTTTGCCTGCAGATATTCTTTGTGGACACGAAAGCAACAACCAATCGCTCGCCACCGGCCACTCCAGACCCACTCCATCAAGCGCAGCACCAGCACGAGTGCCACATCCCGCGAGACTTTCGGCGGCTCTGGAGCGCGGAGCAGCTCGATGCGCTGGATCAGTGGCGGAAGGAGGAGGCACGTATCGAGGTGGACAAGCAGCACCGCGAGCGAGTGTATATGGCGTTTGAAGACGCAATCGCCTACATTGTGAACGAACGACCGCGTGGGATGTTGGACGACGTGGAGATTGACCCCGACGATCTCATCGACGACGGACATGACGACGACCACGGTGACGAGAACCTCGATGGAGATGGCGCAGGAGGCAGCGACGCGTCTCCGTGGGGAGTACTCCCACCAACTCCCATCGACATCCAACCCAACGCTGTGTTGAAGCCCGAAACACCACTCGGAGAAGTCGTTCATGCCGACATGGCATCCTACTTTCGCATCGTCGAGCAGCTTTTCAACGTGTGGCAGCTCTCGGATCCTGGCCAGTCCGCTGGCGCTCACGCCCCACCGTTCCTGTGGCGCGCCATTTACCCGCAAGACACACGCGGCTTTCCCGTTTACAACCCCGGTGGGAAGTATAGCGTCAAGCTGTTCGTGCTCGGGAAGTGGCGCAAAGTCGACGTCGACGATCGGCTGCCAGTCGACGCCAATGGGAAGATTGTATACGCAACGAGCTCAATGGGGAGCGAAATCTGGCCCGCGCTACTGACCAAGGCGCTCTTCAAGGCGATGCAGTGGCTGCAGCTTTATGACGGAGATGATGGCAATGAAGGTGCCAAAGATGACGGCTCGTTCGCGACCCAAGTGGCAGCGCAGGCGCTCTTGCTGCTCACCGGGTGGAAGGTGTCGCGGTGGCACCCAGGGACTGCCACAAGCTTCAGCGAGAACGTATATCACCAGCTTCTTCCCTTCGTGCCGCAGCAGCAGCACAACTCTGAACGAGTTGATGCCAGCAGCAGCGATGCTGCCGATGATCCGACGCAGAATAACGCAGGAGAGCAGCAGTTGCTGATCGATGGAGCAGTTGCTGTTGACGAAGCAGAGGACACTCCGACTCGACCATCAGAAGGGAAATCCACGCCGCTGAGAAAGGTAAAGAGCATTAGTTGTGTAGCTATGTTGTGTACTCACCAGCAATGAACTAACACAACCCCTGTTGTAATGAAGCCTCGCGCACTCGTATGCTGCACTGACACCTCGAGCGACGCTGTTGGATCCCTGCGCTTCTGCGAGGCGGCCATGTTGATGGATATCGTGGGAGATGCGGGCAACACGACGTTCAAAATCATCCGTCATGGTTCACCGGTGAACATTTCCGAAGACGCATCGAGCTTCTCGACAACTGCGAACCCGTTAATGCTGCTGCTGGTGCACCCACCACCAGTCCAAGCAGCCTCAATTATCCACACGTGGACTGAAGTCGTGTCGGATGACAGCACGCAACTCGCCCCGTTCGCCAACCCGCCCGTTCAGTTCGCGCTCGTGAAGCTGCTTGAGATGAAGACAGTGGACGACGGACAAGAAGGCGACAATGCAGCAGATGAAGAAGACGAGGTGCGTCCAAGCGTCGTAGCGACCTTGACCCCAGTTCACAGTCGCAGGCTACAAGGATCGAAGGGATCACAGGACCTGGGCAGTCCTACTTCGTTCTCGGCACGCGCTGTCGCAAAGCTGCTACACTTCGATCCAAGAGGCAGTGTCTCGCTGATTGAAGAACCGATTGCAGATGATCACGGCGGTAGCGGCTCTCCGACAGCGCCACCGGTACTTGTGACGCTTGACACGGTGTCATCCTCGCATCTTGACTTGGCGCAGGCAAAATGCCCCGCCACGGCGACTACACGCGCATTCCGGATCGTTCCACAGCGGTCGCTCGTTCGCTACGGTTACTGCCTCGAGCTCGAGAGCAGGAGTGTTGCATCCATTCAACTCGTTGACGCCGCAGGACTGTGGCGAGCGCTTGGGCATCTCCATGTCGAGGAGACTCGTGGGACATACCCCGTCATGCTGTCCAACACTTGGAATGTGCTCGTCCAAACTGTGCTGACGATGGACCCCGCGGACAGTGACGACGTCCATCCGGATGACCACCGCGACATGGAACTGCGCGTCGATTTGCATGTAGCAGACTCGGAGATCACGCGGTTCCTGCACGTATCTGTGGTGAACAACGCGACCAACAACGTTCTCCTGCTCCCGATGCTGTGCTGCACTGCCAAGATCCCCGTCATTGACCCGACTGGAGCTGCAGCTTTCACTATCATCGTCGATTGCGCTCCGGGTACTCAGTCTATCCGCGCCGGCACCTGGCACCTGACGGTTGGATGCACCCGCAAGTTCAGTGTCTCGCCCACACCTTCCAGTGTCGCGACTCTCACGACATTCGGCGGCGTTTACGAGCCAAACCGCGATCTCATTTTGTTTCGGGATGTGCTGACACCTCCAACAAAGGCAGTGGCGACCAGTTTCCAGCTCCAACTGATTGAGAACGACATGACTGGGGATCGACTGGATCCGGTAGTCCAAGACCTAGCTATCCAGCTCGAGGTGTTCGACGTCAACACCACGAGCGACGGAGATGAAGCAGTCAAGCCGTTGCCTCTAGCTCAAGTGCGCGGCAAAGGTGCAGCACGGCTGCTGCAGCTCCCACGACCGGTGACGGCAAGCACAGCGACTGGCGCTGCTCGGTTCATTCTGCAAGCTACCGTCGATCGAAGCGCGTGTGAGGTGCCATCATCCCTCCAATCGCGTCGTCCGTTCCGCAACAACACAGCGCACCCTCCGCTTTCGTCTGATGTACCAGCAGTGGTCGAGGAGGCGAAAGACCCAGCAAGCAACGAAGCCCCAGCGAGCGATTCCAAGAGCAAGGCGGCAGTTCTCCAGTGGCGACTGCGTTGTTGGAGCGCCGAGGAGGTGAAGATGGACGTGGACCGAACGAAGGAGCTGCGGCACGAGGCAATCCGCGCTCGCTGGGCGGAGCAAGCTCGCGACCGCGAGACGAGTGGCGCAGCCTCACGGCAGCTGTTCCTCCGTCAACCCGCTGTCGCTGAGTCGCGGCTCCAGCAAGAGCAAAGCTTGACGGAGGAGCGGTCGGAGGCGCTGCGCAGTCGCTACACGTGGCTGCGTGAAGTGCTCGACCGCGTTGAGGCGACCGAGCACCAGTTCCTGACGGCGACCGGCGCTGGCAATCAAGGTGTGGCCGTCGTCACCCAACAAGAACTCGAGGCGAATGAGTTGGAGCTCGCCGATCAGCTCCGACTGGCACAGGAGCAGCTCGAAGCGCGTCGCGCCGCCCGCGTTGCCGCCAAAGAGCAACGCGCCGCGGAGTGGAAGGCTGAGGTTCAAGCGGTGATCGACGAGCGCGCGGTGGCCGCGAAACTGCGCGCTGCTCGCCGTCAAGAGCTCGTGGACGCGACCACCAAGTCTGCTTGACGCCTCGGCACTGTCAGGACTAGGAGGCAAGAGGCGGACAGGCTACCGTGGGAACGAGACGCAACAACTCTGCAACGTGCGATGTGAACGTGTCCCGTTACTTCTCAACGGCGCCGCTGTCCCCAAAGTTCTCGACGTCGAGGCGGCCGCGTCGCCGCCTCTCGGTCTTGAGGGCGGCCGCTCACTGTACCACTCAAAAAGCAAAAGCAAAGCTGGAAAGGAAAAGAGAGAGAGCTAGTCACACGCAGTTGGTCGTCCCCGCTTGTCCGCCGCCATTTCGCCGCCTGGAGCGGCGGCCCGATCGCGCGCGGGAGACCATTTTCGCTTGAGGATTTCTTCACACTTGGGTCGATATGCACATTTGTTGGTGTCGTTTTTTGTCGGTCTTTCGCAGGAGATTTTCTTGAAAAGCTGGTGCATTTTGGAGGCGGGAGCGCCTGCAGCACAGACCACCACCACACATCAACGGTCAGCGTTAGCGCCGCGCCAGAGGTGCATCCGAGGCCTGCAGACACGACAGCAGGCGCGACGTGCTTCACCTTTTCGCCGCCCATTTCGTCCGCCGAGTATTCACATTTCGAGGCGCTCACGCCGTCCGCCGCGCGCCATTTTTCCCCGTCTTCATCTTCACAATTCGTCGTCGGGCACTTCTCCGTTCATTTCTTCGTCTTCGTCGTCGTCGTCGTCGTCGTCGTCTCCGATCCGACACTCGCGTCGGTCGTCTTGTCTTCTTTGAAAATAAAATTTCGTCTCGTTCGCCGTCTTCTCTCCGCCTGCTCCACGCAGGCGGCTAGAGTTCGTGCATGGCCATGCTGACCACCATCTCGTGCCCGTGCATGCCGTGCTGGTTGTTCGCATCGCCACCGACCGGCGGCTTTCTCTTGGACATGATGACGCCCGACGGGTTGGCCATGGTCGCCAGCGCCACGATGGGCATGGCAGTGCCTGGCGGATGCCGCTCGAAGTAGTGCTTCGTGCACAGTCCGTCCATGCGGCCGGTCTTGGAGCAGTCCTGCACGATGCACTTGCGGTCCGCGCCATGCGTCACGCAGTAGCCCGCGCGCCGGTCCGTCTTGTTGCAGCCCTCGACCATGCAGCGGCGGCCGCCGCCGTGAGCGCGGCACAGTCCGCGGCCCTGGCTGCTCTTGGTGCAGTTGGGCACCGTGCAGCGACTTCCGCCGCCGTGCAGTTTGCACAGGCCCCGCGACTGGGCCGAGTTGTCGCAGCCGTCACGCTGGCAGCGCTTGCCGCCACCATGCGAGATGCAGAAGCCTCCGCCCTGATCGCTCAACCCGCAGCCTGAGAACCCGCAGCGACGGCCACCACCGTGACCTTTGCAAAGCCCGCGCGATCGCACAGTGCGGTCGCAGCCAGGGACGGAGCACTCCTTGAGCTTCTTTGTCTTGCGCTTGCCGCCGCTCGCCGACTTGATCGTCGTCGTGGTCATCGCGGCGGTCGAGGCGATCAAACTGCCGGAGCTCGAGCTCGTCGACGCGTTGGAGCTGGATGGGGTCGGCGTCAGCGTCGAGCCGCGCTTGCTGCCGATGGTGGACACGGTGCTTGTCGACATGGGCGCGTCCGTGGTGGACGGAGCGCCCGTGTCGATAGGCGGCGGCCGGTTCATGGCAGCCACGGTCGTGCCGTTCCTACCACCCATGGTGGTGGGCGTCGTCGCGCTGTTCGAAGGTGCCATCGCGGAGGCAGCGTTGTTGTTGCCGAAGCCCGTCAGGTTGAAGCCGTTGCTCATGCCCATGCCCATGTTCAAGCCCATGTTCATGCCCATTCCGGTCGGAGTGGACGCCGAGGCGGACGCGGCGGCGCTCTGCTGCTGCTGCGACGTGATATTGTACGCCATGCTGGACTGCTGCCCGCTGTCCGTGCCCGCCAGCGCCTGCATGTTCTACAAGGGCACAGCATTCCCGTCAGCAGCAGCAAATCTCGACGCAGAGTCAAAACGATCGCACCTGCGCGCACACGAGACACCCGCCACTGCGGCCGCCCCACTGCTGGATGCACGCGGCATGGAACCGGTGGCCGCAGGTGGCGACTTTATCCCACCCGGCGCCAAAGCACAGCGCGCACACTTGCTGTTCCTGTGAGTGCGCACTATTGTGGTCGCCACCGGCGCTGTGCTCCGCCATGGCCGTTGACGCTCCGTAAGGCGGCAGTCGCGCCGGCCCAGCCATGTATCCGCCGCTGCTTGCGCTGTCGTTGCTGGTGTGGATGCTGCTCGCTCCGGCTGCAGGCGCGTTGCTGTACCCGGCCATGAGCGAGGCGCCCGCGGCTGCCGGCGTCACGTACGGCTGTGGCTCAAGCGCGTGGTGTCCACCGCGCGCAACGGGCTGTGACGTCGACGGATAATACGGCGGCGCGAAGATCTGCTGCTGCTGCTGCTGCTGCTGCTGCTGCTGGTGGTGGACCGGTGCCCGGTTGTGCAATGGGATGGGCTGCGGCGTGGAGACCGCGCCGTTCACGCCGCCAAGCCCGTCGCCGCCCGTGCCCAGCGCGCTCATCTTCATCTGCATGATGCCGACCTGCCGCTCCGCGAACTGCGCCGTCATGTACGGCGCCGCGCTGCCGTCCGACTCGACGCCATAGCGGAATTTGCGCTCCGCGTCTGCTCCCGCACCCGCGTTCGTTGTGGCCGAGCTCACCAGCACGCCGAGCGCGCTCCCGTCCGGCGCGTTGTACCCTGAGGACGCGTACTGCGCGTGCTGCTGCTGCTGCTGCTGCTGCGGTGGCGGCGGTGTCGGGGCGGCGTAGCCAGACGCGTAGCCGGGCTGCGGTGCCGCCGCTCCGTACGAGCTGTAGCCATAGGCGGCCGCGAAGGACGCGGACGAGTAGTGCGCGCTCGAGTTAGTGGCCGTGGCGGACGCGTTGGAGCCTGGCAGCTGGTACGCGCCGCCGAACTTGCTGCTGCTGACGGCCGCCGCGGCGTTGTGCCCATGGCGGCCCAGCAGCGCCTTGTTGCCCTGGAACTGGTGCTGCTGCTGCTGCTGCTGCGGGTGCTGCTGCTGCGACGGCGACGGGTAGCTGTACGGGCCGACGTGGTACTCGTGGTGCGGCGGCTGGAAGCGGAAGCCGGCGCCGCCGCGCGCGCCTTGGAAGCTGCCGGCCGCATCAACAAGACGCCATCACGTCAGCTCCTCCGCCCTCGGTGAGAGGCCACTCGCAGGGTCAGCAGGGTGGTAGGGGCTCTGTCCTCCATCCGGTGCTGCATGGGCGCGGGCGGGGAATAGGTCGGTCGGCGTGCATGGAATGTGTGCGGCCGGCCTTCCCCGTGCCCTGCCCTGCCCTGCCCTGCTCGGCCCCTGTCCCCTACGCCTACCCACCCCACGATGGCGAGGCCCACGTGCGGGCGAAACAACAGGCAGGCAGGAGGAAAGATACCTTTTGACGCTGGGGCTCGGCGGGTACAGCGCGGCGGCCGTTGGCGGCGGTCCGCGGGCGGGCGGCGCGCGCGCTGCCGCGTGGTGGTGGTGGTGCTGCTGCTGCTGCGTGAAGTCGTTCATGGCGCGCTCCCGCTGGTCGAGTGCGAGCTGCGACGCGAGCCGCCCGCCCTCCCGCCCCGCGACGACCGCGACGACAAGGACGACCGCGGCGACGGCAATGGCGGAAGCAGACGGTCTCTGCGGACGCGAAACCCTCGCGCGCGCGGGTCGCTGGCGGCGGCCGCGCACGGATAGCGCGGGGGCTCGGAGCGCGCAATACGTACCGTAGCGCGGCGCGGCACGGCGGAGGAGTAGGAGCAGGAGCAGGAGTAGGAGCAAGAGCAGGAGGGCTGCGGGCCGGCCGATCGGTGCGTCGGTCCGTCCGAGTCCGAGCGCGGCGCGGGGCGGAGGTGGTGGGGCCGGCGGCGCCTGATGCGGAGTTGGGCGCGCCAAGAGCTTATTCGCGCCGAGTTACGTACCGTACAAAGTTACGCGAGAGTGGCGACTTGCGCGACTTGGCGTTTGTATGCCGCCGCCCCCATTTCGCCGCACTGTGGTTTTAGGAGTTTGAAAATCAAATTTACCGTAACCACGCGAGGGATCTTGAGTATACGCGTATACTTATTCGCCCCGTCTGTGTCCAGCCTTTCTCTCTGCCAACCAAACAAGTGTGCCCGCTGACGCCACGCACTTTAGCGGCGCGTCACAGTAGTCGATGCGAATAAGATCGCCGTTTTGGTTTGGCGGCTTTTTTTGCGTTGCGAGCGTCCAGCGGCGATGCTGAAAGCTGGACTTCCAAAGACGCTGCTTTTAGGCCGCCATTTTTCGGAAAATAAGAAGTTCAGACATTTCTCCGTTGAGCAAGGAGGGGGGGGAGATCCTCGCAAGTTCCCCCTTTCTTTTTCTCGGCCCTTTCTCCTCTTGTTGCCTGGACGTTCCACCCGCCGCCACGGACCGCACTGGCACTTTTTCGCCAGGCCACACCCCGAACCGTTCCGGTCATTGGCACCGGCGTGAGCATGGACTTCAAGCGCGTGGTGTTCGTCAAGGCGCCGGCGATTGCCACTCGTTTGCCGGCGCCGGACGGACGGTGCCGCCCCGAGGCCGCCAACCCTCTGCAGCTAGCAGAACGGACAGTCCGACACGCAGATCGGATCGCGGGCGGCCACGGTGGCTGACGAGCGATACAACTTTCAGCTCCTACTGTAGCGCCTCGGCCCGGCAGACGAGCGTGCGGGATGGCGTCCACGGACACGAACGGAGACCCTCTGCCGCTTCGACCCGACGCTCCCATGCTGCCTCGGTGGAGACGCCTTTGGAGCGTCCGCGAGTTACTCGAGGAGGCTTCAATGACATGGGTAGCCAAGTGGTGGTGATGGATGCGTGACAGGGACAATGCCGCTCTTCAGGTGTTGGCGGAAGTGAACGGTATCCTGGCGATCGATCGGACACCTTTTGATCACCACGCCCGCACACGAATCGTATTCCTGCCAGCGCATAACGCGTTACTTCGCGAGACTGTCGCTTCAAGTCGAGGCAAGATCCGCCATCTTAGGCCAGCTGCTCGGCGTTCGAGTCGTCAACTTCAAGTTGGTCGCTGCCGCATCAATTCGGCCGCGCAGTGCCAGTCAGAGTGGTGCCGTCGGCGCGGAACCTGCGAGGGATTGCTGGTTGGTACATCCATCGACGCTGGTTTCGACCGATTAGCTGCGTAAGTATTCGGCATTCTACGCGAACAATTCGTCGTGGGGGAGTGGCGGCAGGAGCTCGGAGTCGATGCTGGCTGCGACCGCGCCGAAAGCTCGAGCCAAATGAAAACCTCGCTGGCATCACACTTGGCAATCTGCACAAGGTTTGTTCACGCACCAGGCCGCTGTAGCTCCCGTTCTGGATATCGGCGCGCGCCACCAACACCAGTCTCGATCTCCGCCTTGCGCAGCAGCGTCTGCCACCAACCCGGTCGTCAACTTCATGCTCTGGACTCCGGCCAATTGGACGGCTCTCCATCTGCAGCTCAAAGCTACTCCGTCGCGGCACGCTGGCGATGGTCCCGCTCGAGACCTTCATACTGCATCCAGTGGTTGAAGTGCCGCTCGTGGCCACCGCCGCCGTCGAGATCTCGGCCTTCTGCACTGGCTCCTCGTCCTCGTAAACCTCCTCCAGGCTGAAGGCGGTCCAGCGGCTTAAGCTCGGTCGTCATTGCATCGTGGGACTCGTCACTGGGTGTATTTCCCGCACCGCGGGAATTGAGCGCGGCCGCCGCGAGCGTCGGGCGGGCGGGAGCCGCTTCTCCACCGAGCTGTCGCTTCTGAGCAGAAGACAGCGGTGCGTTGGATGGTGTGGCCCACAAACCTTAGTGTGGTAAACATATATTTCGTGTTAACCACACAAAACAGTAATCGTAGCCCATTGGTTTTAATATGCAGTTGAAGGAGAGGATTGCAGCCAATGGGTGGCAAGCACCTTCGGGCTATTTGTGGAAATATTCCATTTTGAGAATCACTCGCGACGCCATGCATGCGCGAGTCGCTCCTCGCTTCTTCAAGGCGCAACGCGCACTTGCCGTGCCATGCGCAACCAAGCAAGCAATGCGTCTGACAGCGGTTCCATCTCCCACCATCTCTTCTCGTCGAATCCGCCAAGAATCTCGCTCCTCTTGTCTCCGCCTGAAAATAGTCTCCGAACTGTTTGCTCTCGAATCTTGCGCATGTCGACGCGATGCGTCCGCCATGCTCGCCAGCACCTCGTCACGCGTGCGCACGCTGTTTTCCGCCATTGGCCGCCGGTGGACCCATGGCGTGCCGTGGACGTGGCCGCCTGCGCATTCAGTCCATGTGCAGCATCAGCACCTGCGTGTCAGCCGGCGGCCACCTCGGCGATTTCCCGCGGGGCGATTGGCTGTCGCGCGTTACGACCACACGCCTGCGCCGAGCTCCCCCGTCACATATTCCTCGCCGCCGCGTCGCTTCGTTGCCCAAGACAAGACACTATTTTCGGTGTTTTCGAGGTTTGTATGCCATCTCCACGAGGTTTTATGTATTTTTATCCACGGATCTTTAATCTAGGGACCCGAAATCGTTGCTTTGGGTCTCCTGGATTCCCAGCAGGCACGCCATTCAGCCTGACTCGACTTTGACCACGAGAGACCGGAGTGAGGGGAAGCGGCGCGCCTTTGCGACGGCGTCAAGCAGGCAAAACTCAAGTTGCCGCGTCGCACACAAGCCACCCCCCGCCCGCCCGCCCGCCTCGGTTGCACCGCTGTCCGCACTCGCCTCGCACACTCGCCAAGCTTCCCAGCCCAAGCGCGAGCCGGCAAGCCAGCCACCAACCAAGGCAGCCAGCCAGCCAACCAACCTCTTCCCGTCCAGCCAGCATGCCGGTTGCGTCGCTCGCCGCGTCCGTGGTTGGCAAGACGGCCGGGTCGACGCTCGCGGTGGTGCCGCTGGTGCTCACGTCGGCGGCCGTCACGAGCTACGCGCGCTACACGTCGTCGCACCACCCGCACGCGTCCTCGGAGCAGGAGCAGCGGCAGGAGGACGCGCACCAAGCCGAGCTGCTGCACCAGCACGTCGTGCACCCGTGGAAGGGCACGCGCTGATCGCGCTCTCCGCCGCCAGACCTTCATTATGCACGCAAGCACCGCGGCCTCCTCGCTCGCTCGTCCCTCGCCGCTCGCTCCCGAGCCCGACCGCCTCCCCGTTCCCCTTTACCGCGACGTGCCTCTCTCTGTCATGGCCGCGCGGGCTCGCCGGGCTGGCGCGGGAAGCATGCGCGCCGGCCGCACGTAGTGCCAGCAGTAACCTTCAATATCTATTCGCCGACGCACGTACCCGCTCGCCTTGAACGCTTCCCATGGACAGGAGAGACCGACGGACCGAATGGTAACGCGCCGGGAGTTCCACGACAGTCTGCTTCCATGGACGGCGGAGGCTCAACTCGCCACGAGAACACTCCATCGCCTGCGGTGTTTGTGAAAACACCGGCGTCCATTCCATTTCCACGCACTTGCTGCGAGTTCCGGCGCTTGACTGCGGTTACGGGTTACCCCTCTTTGGCGATTACTCACAGCGGAACAATCCTTCTGCGGTTTGCAGTACCCCTCCTCCACCAGACACATACCTCTGACACTCACGGTACTTCTCTCCATCGCGTGGTCCACGCGAAAAGCACGCGAACGGACGTCACCTCAGCGCCAATATGCGCCTTGCGCACCCGCTGGCCCCCATGCTGGCGCCGCGCAAGACGCTGCACTCGACGCCGCTGCGCGTGTTCCGCCGCGCGCTGGAGCTCGTGGACGCCTCGCCGAGCGACGTGCTGTACGACCTGGGCTGCGGCGACGGCCGGCTCGTGGTCGCGGCCGCCAAGGAGTTCGGCCTACGCGCTGTGGGCGTCGAGATCGACCCGCAGCGCGCGCGGCTGGCGGCCAGCGAGGCGGCCAGCGCCGGCGTGGACCACCTGGTGACCGTCCACTGCGCCAACGCGCTCGATTTCGACGTCCCGCGCGACGCCACCATCGTCTTCCTCTTCCTCATCGACCGCGGGCTCAGGTGAGAGAGAGAGAGAGAGAGAGACTCGAGGGACGAGCAGACACGTGCAGGACTGACGCGTCCGTGGACGAGCAGTCTGATACGCCCCAAGCTCGAGCGCGCGGCTCACGAACGCCTGCGCGTCGTGACGTACCTGTACCGCTTCCCCGGAGTCGAGCCCGACGCCAAGCACTTTGTGCCGGCCAAGGACGGCGCGCTGGCCAAGGACGTGGCCTTCCCGCTCTTCATCTACCGGTTCCCGCTCACGCCCGCGGTCCAGCGTGCCAAGCAGCTGCCGGCCGCTGTGCAAGACGATGCGGAGGAGGGCGAGAGCACGGCGTCGTCTCCCTCCTCGTCCTCCTCTGCGTCGCCAGCCTCGTCGTCCGTCGCGCCTGCACGCTCGTTCGCGTCCACGAGCGGCTGACGAAGCCACCGGCGCGAGTCTCTCTCTCGATGCGACTAGAGTTTCATGAATAGATGCGTGTTGCCCTCTGCTCTGCAGTCGCTCTACGGCGTTATCCTCGGCAAGATCTTGCTGCTGCTCGCGCTGTTGTTCGCCCTCGCTCTCGCCAACGGAGACCCTGACGCGGACGCAGAGCTCGCCGCTGACGGCAGCGACGAGTACGCGCCATAGGCAGCCGCCGCCGACGCGCTCGCCTTCTTGGGCTTCTTCCCCTGCGGAGGCTTCTTGACCGCCGACGCGTTGTTGAGCGGCCGTGCCTTGCCCTCTGGCGCGGCGTACCTCTCCGACGCGCTACGAGAGCTCAGCGACGCCAGGAGCCCGCTCACTCGGGCCGAGCCCGCGTACCGACCACTCGCGTCCGCCTCAGGCTCGTGGCAGTCCGGCGACTTGCTTGCTGGCGGCTCGTTGTTGCCGTCCCTGCACCACGAACGAGCCAAACCAAGACGCGTCAGACTCGCTTCAACGCACGAGAGGGCCACACATCAGCGCGCGACGTACAAGGCCAGTGACTCGAGCGGGAGCGGCGGGATGTCGTCGTTGTTGCGGTCCCGCGTCGGTGTCCCGCGGTGAGCGTGCGTCTGGTTGCTCTTGCTCACGCTCCGCTGTCCTCCGAGCTTGCTCGCCGACGGGGAAGAAGCCGACAACAGGTCCAGGCCGATCTGGGCCTTGATGACGGCAACCGACAAGTTGGACAGCTCGGCGTTCGTGAGGTGCTCGTTCGCGTAGAACTTGCGGAAGGACTCGCTCGGGCCGCTGCTCGCGGGGCTCTCCGGTCCGCGCACCGTTGCCGTCGGCGCGCTCCGAGACGAGCTGCCAACGCTCCAGCCCGCCACTTGGCCACACACCGACTGCTCCTCGCCGGCAGTGCTCACCGCCGACGCCAAGTCGCTGGCGCGCAGCACACTCGACGGTGCTCCAACGTCCACGGCCGCCGCGCGCTGCCTCAGCGCGCGCTGGAGCTCCATCTTCTGCACTTCCGCCTCGCGGCGGTGGTCGCGCTCCATCGCCAGACTCGCGGCTGCCGCCTCCACCTCCTGCCGAGCAGCGTGGACGCGAGCGGTCAGGTCCGCGATCGTCTCGTTGGCGGCCTGCTGGCACGTCTCGAGGCGCTGCGCCAGCGCGAACAGGTCGGCGTTTGCCTTGGCCACGTCGCTCTTGCTGCGTTCCAGCGCGGCCTTGAGCGCCTTGGCCTCTGTCTGCAGCTGCTGCTGCTTGCCTGACGTCTGCGCGCGCGCGGCGTCCATGTCCTCCTTGAGCGTCAGGTACATGCTCTCGACCTCTCTCTTGTCGCGAACGACGCGCGCGAGCTCGTCCCTCTGGCGCTCGTCGAGCTCGTGGGCCTCGCGAGTCTTTTGCTCCAGCACCGCCTTGAGCTCGGCCACCTTGCTCTGCAGGTTGTCCTTGGCGGTCGCGAGCGGCGTCACCTTGCGCTCGAACTCGGCGGCCCGCGCCGCCTTGGCCTCGACCTCGTGGCTGAGCGCCTCGCACTCCTGCTTCTTGCTCTCCAGCGTCGAGCTGAGCCGCGACAGTCGGAGCGCGAGCTCCGCCTCCTTCTCGTGGCTGCGTTCGCGCTCGTGCTGCAGCGTCCGCGCCACGTCCTGGAGCTCGGCGTCTTTGCGCCGCAGCTCGTCTTGCGTCGCCCGCAGCTGCGCCTTGGCCGCGTCCGAGTCCTTCGACAGCCGCGCCTTGTCCAGCGAGATAGCGTCCTGCGCGCTCTGCAGCTCCGCCATCAGCTCGTTGATCGTGGCGTTCGCCGCCTTCTGGATCGACGCCAGCTTCGCCTGCAGCTCCTCCACCAGCGTCGCACTCTCGCTCGCCTCGGCGCGACTCTCTTCGAGCTCCTTCTGCAGTCGCTCCCGCTCCTCCCCGCCCGCCTTCTCCACCGCGCGGATGTCGCGGCGAGCGACCTCCAGCTGCCGACAAGCGTCCTGCGAGTCGTCCGTCAAGCGCCGCACTTCGATCTGGAGCGACGCCTTCGCTCGGCCGACACGCTCGAGCTCGCCCTGGACGCGCTGCAGCTCCGTCCGCAGAGCGGCGAGCTGCTCCTCCAGCTCCACGCACAGATCGGCCGCCTGCCGCTTCTCCTCCTGCGTCTTCACGAACGCTCCCTGCTGCTGCTCGAGCTGCGCTCTCGACGCCGTCAGCGCGAGCTCCAGCCGCTTCTTCTCCTGGGCGAGCGTCTGCGTTTGCTGCTGCAGCCGCTCGACCTCCGACCGCGAGTCCTTGGCCTCGCTCGCGTGCGCCTGCTCCAGGAACTCCTTCTGCGCCTGCAGCTGCGTCAACAGCTCCATCATGTCTGTCAGCCGCCGGTGCTTCTCCTCGAGCACCCGAGCCGTCTCACGCTCCTTGTCGGCCCACTGCGATCGCTCCGCGCTCCACCGGGTCTGCGCCACCTCGTGGTCCGTCGCGAGCGCCGCGTGGGTGCTCGTCAGCTGGTCCAGCGTCTTCCGCTGCGACTCGTCACTCGCCCGCGCGTCCGCCAGCTGCGCGCGCAGCGACTGCAGCGCAGCGTTCAGGTCCTCGACCGTCCGCTGCGAGCTCTCGGCCAAGTCCTCGTGCGTCTCCTTCAGGTCGCTGTGCTCCAGCTGCAGCTCCCGCCACGACGCGCGCAGCTGGTCCAGCTCGGCCTGCAGTCCGCTCTTGGCCTGGAAGAGCGACTCCGTGGACGCGTTCAGCTGCTCCGCCTCGTGCAGCAGCTCCTTCTTCTCGTGCTCAAGCTGCTGCGACCGCTGGCGCTGGGCGTCGAGCGACCGCTGCAGCTGAACCACTTGCATCCCGCTGGCTGCACGCACGTCTTCTAGCTCCTTCGTCAGCTGCCCTACTTGGGTCGACAGTTTGGCTTCGTTCCCGCCAGAGACTTGCGATAGCTGCTGGATCTCCTGCGCCAGCAGCTTCGCGTCCTCTCGCGTCGCCTCTAGCTCCCTCTGCAGGTCCTGGGCTTCGGCTATCATCTCCTGTTCTCTCAGCCGCAGGGACTCCTGGGCTCCGTCCCGCTCTTGCTGAGCGCGGAGGAGCGAGAGCTTCAGCTGTTCCAGCATCGACATGGAGCAGGTAAGCTCCTCCACCCACGCGACCGCCTCGGACAGCCGGGAAGCGACCGCGAACGGGCCAGCGTCGGTACTGGCGGCGCCGACAGCACCAGCTTCAGCCACGCGCTTCCTCAAGTCCGCGTCAAACAGCTGCACGATCCGCGCGATGTGCCGTTCTGCCGCTTCCCACTGCGAGTGGAAGTGTTCGAGCTGCGCGCGGGCGTCTTCGAGCTGCTGCATCAACGAGTGCAGCTCCGCGTTGAGTTCCTGGAGCGTCGAGCTCTTGTCCGACTCGGTCTGCTGGAGGAAGTTGTTGTCTGCCTCGGCCTTCGCAAGCTGCGCCGCCATTTGCTCCTGCGCTTCGAGGGCCTCGGCGATATGCTGGCGCGCAGCCGCCAGCTGCTGCTCGCACTCGCCCAGCGTGGACGCCACGCTCGCCTTCTCATCCTCCAAGCGGGCGATGTCACTGCGGTGGGTCTCCTGGAGCTGCGCCGTCTCGAACTGGAAGCGCTGCAGCTCGCGCATGACGACAGCGTTCAGCTCCTCCTTCTGCGCGCGCTCGTGCTGCCACTTGGCGTCCATCTCTGCTAGCTGAGACTGCAGCATCGCTTGGACGCCGAGGAGCTCGGCCTTGTCGCTCTGCGTCTGCTGGAAGCGCTCTGTCCACGCCGCTCGGGCCTCGTCCATACTACGTGACTGCTCCTGCAGCTTGGCGGTGAGCTCCTGCTCGCGCTGCTGGCTCTGCTCGAGCTCTTTCGACAGCCTCCAGAGGTGCTGGCCCAGCTCCTGCTTGGCCGCGTCCATCTTCGCAACGCGCTCGTTCAGGTTCTGCAGCGTGTGCTGAAGCTCGCAACGCTCTTCGTCCAGGTGCTTGGTCGCGATCGCATGTCCGTCCTGCAACTTCTCGAGCGCGTCGTTCAGCGCCTTGACATCTTGCTGGTGGCTCTGTCGGCTGTCGACGAGCTCCTGCGACAGCTGCTTCACCGCCTCCTCGTACCCAACCTTGAGGTGATCAGCATCGCTTTGCCGCTTTTCGACTTCGCGTTGCATCACTGTCAGCTCCTCAACGTGGTGTTTGTCGCGATTCTCCACCTCCTGGATCGCCACTTGCAAATCCTGAAGGGCCTGCGCCAGCTGACTCGCCGTATCTTGCTCTTTGGCTTGCGACTCCGCTAGCTGCTGGTTCACGACCGCAAGCTGCCGTCTGAGCTCGTTGACCTCCTGGAGCTTCTCCTTCCAAGCCGCGGCGCTGCCTTCCGACTCCTGCTTCATCTGCGCAAGGAAGGATCCGAGCTGCGCCACCATCTGCTCCTTCTTCTCCACATGGTGCACCACATCCTCGGGTGTTTGACCGTCTCCGCTCCCACTAGCGCTGGCCGCGGCTTCAAGCGGGACGGAGCCAGCACTTGCAGCATGAGCCAAGAGCGGAGGGGCTGCAGTCGCTGTAGGAACTGGTACGAACTGCGGCGGAGGGTAACTGATCCCTGCCATGGACTGCGCAGGCGCCATGAACGGAACGGCGCCGGCAGGATACCCGTACGCTGCAGCAGCAGCCATTGCAGCGGCGGCGTGGTGTGCTTGAAGCGCATGTTGCTGCTGCGGGTACGAGTAGAACATGTCGTGCCCTCCAGGCATCATGACACCTGCCGCAAGGGGGTTGTCTCCCATGCCAGCCAACTGATCGGCTTTGACACGGCTAGTAGGGACGCCATGACTCCCGCCTCGGTCCTCACTTGTCACGCGATGGAGCTTCTTGGTTGACGACGACGGCGTCGCCAAGGGTGATGAAGAGACTGCATGCCGCGCACTTGCCGGCAGCAGCGAGCGCGAGCTCCCGCTTGACTTCATACCACTGAGGTGACGTCGCAATGCTTGTCGCGATGACCAGGAGGCATCCGAGAGCACCCGCCAACGACTTGTGCGTTGAGAGGCCTCGACAAATAGATGCAGCCACGCTCAAGCTATTGATAGAGGCGAGCTGAGCCTCCAAAATAAGCAGCGACCAGTGCCTCAGCAGCATGCCCTCGATGCCTTCACCACCCGCTTGTGAAGCCCACTCGTGTCGAAGCCACAGTCGCCTGACGCAGCAAACCCAGCGAGGCGTCGACGATGGGGTCGCCCGTGAAAGCCCGCGAGTGGGAGAAGACCCTGACGGTCAAGTGCCGCTTGTGTGGAGGCGCCAAGTGTAAGCGGTGCAGCGAGTCCGCCGCACTCGCCAAGTCCGACTCGCCTGTGCTTGGGCTCCACGCGGACTGGGTCACGGATCGTATTCTCGGGATGATGCGGCCGTCTTCCCGGCTCATGCGCGACTACAAGATCGCTCAGCAGTTCCACAAGTAGGCCGCGACCCCTAGCAATAGCTCTTGGTTGGTGTCGCCGTCTGACACGAGCTGCGCAACACAGGCTCAACATCGCCGCCGTCTTCAACTTGACTCTCCCAGGCGAACATCCATACTGCGGCGATGGCCTCGTCGCCAGTGGCTTCCCGTACGACCCCGAGAAGGACTTGATGGCCGAAAACAGTGCGTACCGCCCGCTGGAATCCGCCAGAGCGATTGTTGCCTTCGCCAACTGATGCCTGCTGCTGCTTGCTTCGATCACAGTCCGCTTCTTCAACTTTGGCTGGGAGGACATGACGACGCCGACGCTGTCGTTCATGATGGACATCGTCAAAGTGATGGCTTCCGTGCTGCTCAGCGGACACCAAAAGGTATGATGCACGACGACAAGCCAAGAACGTACCCCAAGCAGTCGTGCTGATGCCTTCTGCTGCTGCTTCGCTGGTCAGGTCGCGGTGCACTGCCATGCGGGGTACGGCCGCACGGGGCTGGTTATCGCCTGCGCCTTCATCTTCATCCACAACCTGCCTCCTGACCGCGCCATCAAGATCGTGCGTCGGGACCGCCCAGGGTCCATTCAGACGTCCGACCAAGTCAAGTTCGTCTACTCGTTCTACGAGTACATCAACACCTCGAGCGTCGTCTTCTCGCTGCCGTTCATCCACGACCGGTTCACCATCGCGCGCACCGTCGAGCAGCAGAACCTGCTTCTTCACGGCGAAAGAAGCGCTTCTCCTCTCCCAAAGATCATCGACGTGATGTGCGGATCGATGGAGAAAGCCATCATCGAGGACGACGCGGCAAAGAGCATCAGCCACAGCTTCGTCGCGCACTTGCCCATATCGTCATGGAGCGGCACTAAACCGGATTGCAGGGGCGGGTCGCCGTCTCAAGAGATTGAGGCTGCCACCGAAGAGCACGTCAAGGCGATCATTGCCGTGCAGAACTCGCGCGATGCTTTCGAGCCACCACCGCCTGCTCCCGCGTCGCTGCTGCCGACGGGATGTAAGCCGCTCGTGAGTGAGAGCGAGCTGTTCCCGGTCAAAGTTGCGTTCAATGTTGGCGAGTGGAACTGGGCACAGGCACTCGACCTGTGTGCGACCGTCGCGTACTTCCCTCCGCTGCTGCTTGACTGGCTAGAGCACCTGTCCGAGCCGCTGCTGAGCCCGGACATGGTCGAGAAGATCCTGGGGTCTTCTCAGCTTCGCGCGAACGCTCCACCGCAAGCATACTCGGACAGCAGTGCCGATGCAGCTGCCGCGCAGAAGTTCAGGCCGCTGCATCAACTCCCAGCGTGTGTCGTTCGTTCCCTCGACCGCATTGTGAATTGCCTTCGAGTGCTGCAGGCGAAACTCGCACAGTCTGAAGCGGAGGGGAAGGCTGCAGGCTCCGCACCGACGCTGAGAACGCCGCTCTTCGACGCTGTTTGCGTGCGCTTGGCAATGGCAATCTTCCAAGTCCGAGCACAGAGCCTTGTCTCCGGCACTGGGATCAACGCGTCGCCACTGCTGCGGCAGTGCACTGACTTCCTCGAGTTGCTCATTGCCGAGTGGCTCGCCCCCAAGCGCTTGGAGCTGAATCTTGACTCGCTCGAGCGCATTCGGAGGGCGTCGAGTCTCCGCAAGCTGCAACTAACTGGGAACTTCCCGGTGTCTCCCATACCCGACCCACCGGTGTCTTTGTCTCCGCGCCAACAAGCCACCAAGT
Organism: Phytopythium litorale; assembly: GCA_023338075.1. Classification (NCBI taxonomy): domain Eukaryota; phylum Oomycota; class Peronosporomycetes; order Pythiales; family Pythiaceae; genus Phytopythium; species Phytopythium litorale. The sequence continues at coordinate 24,155 of JAADYB010000193.1, forward strand.
CATCATTATCAGCGGAGGCACCGGCCCCAGCCATGTCAGGGACGGCCTCCATGCCCATATTGGAGCCCGTGCAGCTCCCCCGAGCGCACGCGCCGGAGGTTCCGTCTCCGCAGCGATCGTCCAACAAAGCGTCCTCATCTCCTCTCAAGTCTGACCAACACAGTCCACGGAAAGTGATTGCTCTCCCTCCAGCGTCCTCCTCGCCTGTCAAGTCTGAAGGAATTAGCTCACCTCGTCCAATACTCGACGTCGGGACCCATCTCGACCTTCCGTGCCGCGCTGGAACCCCAAGCAGTGCACTTACCTCGGCGTTGACGCCACCAGCTTTGCTTCGATCGGAGAAATACCCAGATACATCGATGAGCAGTCCTGCACCCGAAGGTCCAACCGCACTCGATGCTCCTGGGATCGTCCACTCTGCATCGGGGTGCTCGTTGCCTAGCGTCAGAGGCGTAGAGAGGTACCGCAAGCTCTCGGCCACGACAGGATCGCAGTCGTGAGCAATAAACCCATTGATTCGCTCGCTTACCGGCGCCAAGGCTACGCCACTCCCTGGCGCTCGATGATCAGTGAATGGACAATCCACCCAATGCGTCACGCGTAGATCTTGGTCTTCATCGTGAGGACTCTTACTGGATCGCCCACATTGAGACGCCCCTTCTTCTCAACAACAAGGTTGGACCCGAAGTAGTTGTCGACCTTGGTCGCGTCTTCGAAGCCGAGGTGGACGCCGTTCCGAACGCGAACGAGCGTCTTGGACGGCTCGCGGCCAGGATGAGTCTCGCCCGTCGCTTGGTCGACACACGGCAGGTTGCAGCGGCCGCACGGACGCACATTGCGGAACTTGAGCGATCCGATGGTGAGGCAGTTCCAGTGGTCGTCAGCAAACGCCGGCGCGCCAGTCAGCACAATGCTGTGATTCAAGATAGGAGAGGTTAGATGGCGGTGCATTGAGGGGGAGAGGTGGCGTGCTGTTGAAGCAGCATCCGTACTTTGGGCGAAAGCGATTCATCGGGACCGGTTCCTCCAGATGTTTGTTCAGGTCATTGAGCGATTCCTCCACGGTCAGCAGGATCGGGAACGCATCCGCGAAGCCTGGTCAACACGACGATGACGAGTGTGAGTGGCGAGAGGATGTTCACACAACCGAGAAGTAGGTGCCAACCTGTCTGGTGTCCCGGCGCGTACTTCTCGTGCGTGTGGCGCGTGAACGACTCCTTGAAGTGGACGAAGCGCAGCTTGCGCTCGCCCAGATGTTCCGCCATAAACGTGTTGATCCACTCAGCTGCTGCGTCGCCCTGGTCGATGGCAACGATGTTGGACTTCCACACGTTCACCTTCATCTCTTCGCCCTCTGTCTCGTGGAGGACGGGGACCTCCAGGTCCGGCATCCCCTTCGCCGTGAGCACAATGGCCTAGCATCGTTCACAGCAGCGACCAATACATCATGAGTCCGCTGAGTATACGTCCACTCCCTCGTCAATGGACCGCACCGTGGGGTACTCGACCGACGGCACAAGCTTGGGATGCACGAGCGCGAGCTTGTGGTAGCGCCGCTGCGTGATGAACTTGCCCTTCTCGTCCGCGAACATCCACTCGCGGTCGTGCAGGATTCCCTTGTCTGCCATTCATCGCGTCAGCTCCATCATCCCAAGCACGGATCGTCCCTGTACTGAAGCTGCAGCCAACCTGTGACGACGGCCGACTCGAGGCGGATCGCGCCGCACGACTTGATCGGGTAGATGAAGAACTCGGTGACTCGTGGCTGCACCAGTTCGCTGCGCTCGACCGTCACCAGTTGCTTGCCGTTCTCCACGAGCTGGACCTCGACCGCGTCCTCTGCGGCGTCGAAGCCCACGATGACGCCGTCCCCACGCGATCCAGCCAGCTTGACGCGCGCGCCGACCGGGAACACCTGCGCGCTGGCCTCGGCGGCTCGCTCCAGCTCTTCGTCGCGCTGGAGGACGCTCGCCACGTGCGTCTTCTTCTTCTGGGACACAGCCACACCTCCAGTCGCCGGCCGGCGAGCCACCAGCGCGTGCACGACTGCAGCCGTCACCAGCGCCAAGCCGCACGCCAGGACGAGCGCTAGGGCTCCGCGCCTGGGGTTTACAGACACGGACGCGCCCTCACCTTGCGCGGCGGCGGGGAGGAAGGCGAGGAGGAGGAGCGAAGCCGGCATCAAAGGCAGCATGAGGCGGCCCATGGTGTCCACCAAGAAATGATCCGGTTGGGTGTTCATGGGCTCAATATGTATACTGACTGTATACGAGTGGGTGTATAAGGAGGGATATTTACAGATCGATCCATGGGGTTTGGTCAAAAGTATTTGCATTTGCCTGCTGCACGCTGTTGGCTGAAGAACAGCAGCGCTTTCGTGCAGGCTCTTGCCTCCGTTTGCTTGGTGCTGTGTGTCCGCGTCATGCGATTGACCGGGTAGATCGCGCCAGTGATAACGACTCGATTGCAGCATCTTCGTGAGCTGGAAGCCAAACCGGGTCAGATGAGACTTCTCGAGCTCAATCAAGGAGTTCGCCTGGGTGTTCTCGTGAGTCGTATCCCTTGAATAACGTGATGTGGCGTTGAATAAACTCGCCCACCACGCGACGTTGAGCCCATGTTCGTGTCTGAAGCCGCAGAAGAAGCACTCCTTCGATGGAGTTGGCGGTCAAGCAGATCCCCTCTTCGTCCAAGCGAGTCGCCTCGACCAGCTTGACCGACAACGTGACTGTTGAAGTGGATCCAGTCACTATACAAAACTATACATTCACTCTCCTCTACTATCATCATATTACGGAAACAGCCGCTCCATTTCCTCTATCCGCAAATATACGCCGTCTTCCCCGCCAGCCCCCACTCCCAAGCGACCGACCGACAGCGGCCTGGACCCATGGCGACGACCATGACGCCGACGACCATGGCGGCGCCTGCAGGAAGCCTGTCGGCCGCCGAGGAGCTGGACTTCCTCGTGCACTTCGACCGCACGCTGTGCCTGTCGCTGGCGCCGGCGCTGGCGACCGTCGCGCGCGTCAAGCAGCAGCTGCAGGCGCGTGCGGGCGTGCCGCCGGCGTCGCTCGAGCTGTACGTGAACGGCCGGCGGCTGGCGGCGGAGGACGCGCGCGTGCCGCCGGCACCCGCGGTGGTGCGCGCGCGACAGACGGGCGGTCTGCTGGGCGGCAAGGGCGGCTTCGGCGCCATGCTGCGCAGCATGGGCAAGGGCTCCGGCGCCAAGGCCACGACCGACTTCGGCGCGTGCCGAGACCTGCACGGCCGCCGGCTGCGCCACGTGAACCAGGAGATCGCCATGCACAAGTGGCGCGAGGAGCGCGCGCAGCGCGAGCAGCAGCAGCGCGACGGCGTCACGGAGCGCGAGGTGATGGACGAGGACACGCCGAGCGGCATCCCCGGCTGGTACCTGGCCACACCGTCCTGGGCCGAGGGCATCAAGAAGTCGTACATGAAGCGCCGCCGCAACACGGTCATGTGCAGCAACTGGCTGCAGGCGCGCGCGGACGGCCGCCAGGCGCCGCCCAACGCGCCGCGCTGGTGGGGCTGCCCGCGCGGCCGCGACTGCGACTTTGCGCACGGCGAGGACGAGCTGCGTGGCGCCGGCCTGACCGAGTTCAAGCGCGCCAAGAAGCGCGAGGCGCAGCAGCAGCAGCAGCAGGAGCTGCAAGCGTACGTCAACTACGAGCACGACGTGCCCGACGACCTCGCAGACGCCATCCAGCAGGGCATGCGCCGCCGCAAGCAGCTCCAGCGCAAGGGCAAGGCCAAGGCGGTCGCAGAAGACCACACGCTGCTGCCGGCAACGCTACCCGACGCCACCGCTTCGCCGTCGGCTCCAGCGATCAGTGACTGGCTGATGCCGTTTGGCAGCGGTAGCAAGGAGGAGGACAAGGCGGTGGAGGTGACGTTCCGCCACGGGCTGTGCGAGCTGCGCGGCCGCAGCAACTTTGGCACCGCCACCGCGTCGCCGAGCGTGCGGCTCGCAGGTGGCAAGTGGTACTACGAGGTGCGACTCGTGACGGACGGCGTGGTTCAGCTGGGATGGGCCGACGCGAGCGCGTTCGCGGCTAACTCGGCGACAGGCGACGGTGTGGGCGACCACGCGCGCTCGTGGTCGTTCGACGGTCGCCGCCAGCTCAAGTGGACGGACGGGAAGGAAGAGGAATACGGCGAGCTCTGGCACAAGAACGACGTGGTCGGCTGCCTGCTTGACGCGGACAGCGGCGTCGTTGCCTTCTCGCTCAACGGCGAGTCACTTGGCGACGCGTTTGCCAGCGGCGTGAAGCTGGCGAATGGAAAGCCAAGCGCATTCGTTCCCGCCATCAGCGTCGAGCAGGCTGAGATCCTGCTCGTCAACATCGGTGCCCAGCCTCTGCTGTACTTGCCGGATGGGTACCGCCCCGTTTCGGAGGCAGTTGCTGTCACGGAGGCGACGAGCAACAGTCAGACGGACGCATCGAGCACAGCAAACGCCAAACAGCCAGCACTTGTTGCTGCTGAAGAACCAAGCAAAGCCATGACGAATGGCAAGGCGGAAGAGGTGAGGACAACTCCGCGGGAGAAGAAGACCGAGAAGGAGTACCCTCCGGTCGATTTGGATGCCGTCAAGACGGTGGACGCGCTCGCAGCGCTGGGGATGGACGCGCTGAAGGCCGAGCTTCGCCGTCGTGGGCTCAAATGCGGGTACGAACAGGATATGTGACGCGTTGGCTGCTGTGATCGGAATGACTGATGGTGGCTCTGCGAATGACCAGCGGCAATCTGGAGGAGCGTGCGAAGCGGTTGTTTGTCGTGCGTGGCAAGACGTGGGACGAGATCGACGCCAAGCTCAAGGACCCAAAGGCGCGGCTGTCGTAGTTGAGATGCGGAATCGCGTCGAGCAGTGCTGTTGGATGCCGCATGGAGGTGATACGCTCCAACACTAACAAGTCAACACGAGCGATGCATATGAAGACAACGGCAATGGGCTCTCTCGACAAAGAGTAAGGCACTCGGCTTGCCTGCTGCTGCCGTCCCGATCCCGGATCCCCAGCATGGCGACAACTTCAGCAAGGGCTCGCCATCGACCGGACGAGCTCTCCGCATGAAAACCTTGTGATTGGGAGCGCAGGTCATCCTGTCGGCTGCGGTTTCGGGCGAGGCCGTCGCGCTTGCACGGTTGTGAGCGTTGAGTGAGGAAATGAATGAGGAAATGAACTTGCATGCAGTTGTCTAGCTCCGTTGGATGGGCCCTATCCTATCGTGTGTGGCCGTCTCGCTGAGAGGCCGGGTCTGTTGTCCTAGCCGCGCGTCCATCACTTCTTTTGGCGAGTGGTGATGACGGATGTGGTGTAGCTGACGCTGGGCTTGAACGTCGACGTCGGCGGCGGCGGTGGTGGCGGCATGAAGCCAAACGCCGGGGACAAGTGCGGCGGCGCGCCAGGATATCCGCCAACAGGCTGGTATGGACGCATTGGGCTGTTAGCGAACCCTGCTGGGGGAGCAGAGGGCGGGGGCGGCGCACCGCCAAACCCGCCAGAGAAGCCGGGGGCTGACCCTGAGCTGTGGAATTGCATTGCCAGCGACGCAATGTCGAAGCCTCCACTACCGCCACTGGCAGGCGCGGAGTTCGCCGTCGAGTTGCCAGTGCCCATGGGATACGGCGGCGCTTGCATGTGCATTGCTTGAGACGGCTGTGGCGGCAGTGGCGGTTGGAACGATGCCGTGTAGCCAGCTCCAGAAGCCGGCGAGGGGCCTTGCGGGAAGCTCATACCGACAGTGGGCGGTTGCATTTGCCCGCGCATCGCAGGATTGCTATACGCAGAGTGCAGTGGGAGGACCCCTGGTGGAGGCTGCGCCACGGGACGAAATCCCTGCGGCGGAGGCGGGGGCTGGAACGCAGACTGACCTCCCGAATGACTCTGCAGACCACTCTGATAGAGGTTTGAAGTCGGCGACGCAGCTGGAGGTGCAATACCGGGTGGCTGAAAGCCAGGCGGCTGAGAACTTGGCGTATGAAATCCGGGCGGCTGGACACCCCGGGGCGCCAACTGCTGCACTGAGCTCGCGAACTCGGCAAAGTTGAAACCAGGAGGGTTAGGCGGACGACTCGACGGAGGCAGTGGCGGCTCAACCAAAACCGGTTGACGCTCATCCGGAGCAGTTGAGGGCGTGACAGCACTCTGATTGCCAGTCGATGAAGAAGCCTGTGCAAATTTGAAGCGCGATTGACGTTGCGGGGAAGTCTCGGAGACTTGGAGCTGCTCCAATGCTTCCTCGACACCCTCTGAAGGTTCTTCTGCGGCTTCGATTGGAACTTGCGAAGTACTGGTGTCCATCAGACCACTCTCTTCATCGGTGTGGACTGGGGCTTTCTTCTTTCTGGGGAAGAATTCTTCGGTCTCAGAAATGACCACATCGACATCGACCGGGTCAAGCACGATCAATTCAGCGTCAGCGATCGCCTTCTCTCCGATCAAGTGACGCAGCTGCATCTGGTAAGCTGGATCATCATACTGCGCCATGCGAAGCTGCATGTACTGTCGAAACTCCGCCAGTCGCGCTTGCTGAAGCTTTTCGATCTGAATCAACTCCTGGGCGAACTCGTCTCGGAGCTTCAGCTTTTTGATGTAGGTCGTCGCGACGTGATACTGGCCGCTTTGAACTGCACCCATGATGAGTGCTTTGGTGCCATACTTGGACTGGAGTTCGCTAGCTTCGTCACCTGCGAGCTCGAACTTGATGGCATACTTGATCGCCTTGTAAAACTCGCCGTGGCCAATCATAGCGTCGACAAGGAAGCACAGCAATGCCTGGTGCGTGTCCGGTTGGTCCAGCTTGAACTCCCGCAAGTACATGATGGATGTGACGAAGTCTCCGACGCGAGCAGCTTCCTGGACAAGCGCCTGCTGGAACTTGGCCAGCTCTTCCTTCGAGTCCAATTTGTTCATACACTTCACGGCTAGCGCCCACTGACGCTGCTCAAGCATGCGCACTGTCAGCACGTTGAGTGGGAACTCAGTGAACAGCCTGTATTCCTGCACGTAGAAGACGTCATAAGCAAGTCAGATTCCGGACGAGCGGTTGCATAACTACGCAAGCAATCAATACCCAATCCAGCACACAAACTTACCATGACGCTCGAGACTCCGTCGGCCCAGGCGCGCGTCTCAAACATGCTTGCCACCAGCGGCACAACTGGGAAGGTATCCAACAGACTGAACTGCTTGGCAAACTTGAGGGCCGTGCGAAAGTGCTGCGCTCGAATCATGGCCTGCACGAGGGCCAGTGGCGTCCACCCAGCTCTGCCTTGCTCGGCGCCTGCTGCCTCCGCGGCGCTCCTCCCGAAGTCCTGGACCATCTCCTGCGCCACTCGGACCGCGGCGTGGAACTGCGACGCCAGGACGAGTTCCTTGACCAGCAGCGTGACTAGCAGCTGGTTGCTCGTCATGTTCATCTCTCGGATCAACTGCGTGGCGCGCTCGAACTGCTTCGTCTCGAGCATGAGGCGCACCACGTCGGCCGTCTTGTACTTGGCCGCCAGGAACTCGGACGCTTCAATCAGATACGCCGCGTCCCCGAAGCTCCCGCGCTGCAGGAGCGACTGCAGCTGCATCTCCAGCTCCTCGCTTGCCTTGCCCTCGCACTCCTTGCGCTGCTTCGCCAGTCGCGCTTCGTGCACCGACAGCGCCGGCGGCACGGGCGGAAGCTTCCCCGCGCCGGCCTTCCCGCGCTGCTTGGGCTGCGAGCTGGACCGCGTCGCTGACCGGCCCACCGCGCCTTTGGCCGCCGGCTTGCGCTCTTGGTTCCGCGGCTGGGACGTCGCCCGGCTGGCCGGCCCCTCCGCCCTGGCGCTCGCCATGGCCCCTCGCCAGTTGTCCGGCGCCGGCTGCGCCATCTTGTCGCCCGTTCCACGCCCTACCGAGCGTCCAACGCCCAACCCAGAGGCAGCCACGGAGTCATGTGAGTCGCCTCGAGCCAGTCGCGCACCCCCAGCCACACACCCCGGCATTGCCTCCTCACCTTCGCGCAGCCCGAGGTGCTCACTCGTCCCTTGTCTCGCACTTCGGCCCTTGAGGAAAGGCAGGCAGGCAGCAAGGATACACCGCGCTCGCTCCACCGAGGGGAAAACTCAATGAATTGAGCTCCAAGTCGCAATTGAATCGTAAAGATCACTTTTGTAATTTGGAGCTTGTTCTCGTAATTTAGTAGGGTACATCTCCTCCTGGTTGAAGTGTTCCTGCTTCCAGTGAGCAGAAATAGCACGCAGGCCAAGGTGTTCACGAGGGATCGAAGGGCGTCGCTGGTTGAGGGAGCGACGGGCTATGAATACTCTGCGCGAG